>DWJZ01000167.1:0-40305 GCA_018249125.1 Asbolis capucinus
TATTACATCCTCGATGTGCCTTAACGACGTACCCGCTTGTTGGAACCCGGCAGTGCATTCACGTTAGTGACGACACTCGAACAAATTAATCAAACGTCGATAAAGTACAATTAAAATTAGAACCGTACTATATTTAAAAAAAAACCTTGATATACCTAGCTTAATTTTGCAAATAATATATGTTTTTTTACTTTTGTTAATCCTTAGATGAAACATCATTGTCATTTAAATTTATTACTATTTATTTAGTTTTATTTTTTTTGGTATTAATTCAATATCATAGAAATTGATTTTTAATCTTCCACTACAACTTAACCTCCTACTAAATATAAATTCAAACGCAAATCTAGCCAACTGTTTTCGCAACTATTGCATGCACGCATATATCACTGCAGAAACAATTGCAGGCTCGCTTACGTAAAGAAACAATTGAATGCATGAAATACTGGATGTTATCTTATCACGCGGTGTTGGGTGCGTTAGACAGATTTCGCGGAAACATTCGTATGTGGCCAAGCTAGCAGGCCACACATAAATCCTGCGAGGCGATTGAATACAGACGCGTAAGCGTGCCCGTGCGCATAATTCAAAGGGGCGATCACCAGGAATCGTCGTTTGGCATGCAGACGGTTGCGTTCATTCCAAAGCAATAAACCCGTTAGCGGCGACGTAATATGCATATACGAGAACACTGGACACAAACATCGTCACATACATAAAATCTCAAGACAAACATGCAAGAGTGCATCGCCGTTCTAAATTCGCAACGCCCGCATCGTTCTGAGATTGCGATGCCGCGGAATTCCGCATAGTTTTGTGACGATATTCCAGTTCTTATGACAGTTATAGCGCTGTTGGTGCTTTAGTAAGTGAAAATGATTCTATTATTAGCTATACAAATATATAAAGATTGTAAAAGTACAAAATTCACAATTTTGAATTGCCAATTGATATAATTACAAAATGTGAACATGTTATATGCAAATAGGAGATATTATGACATTTATTTATATAATTAAAAAGCTAGAACGATTGATTAACAAAAAGTATCACAAATAATAATTGAAGAATCCGTCTATAATTATAATAGTGAAATAATGACGCTAATTATCGATATCGATAAATGAATTTAACGATGTGGCGTCACTGGCCCGCAGGTGCATTCGGCTGATATGTGGCTCCTCTCGAATCACCGGCGCCCGCCTAGCAGACGAGACGTCCAGAATTTGTATTTATTTACATAATAACATACAATTGTTGTATATTTTATTATTGTTCATTTACTATAATTATGGACTCTTTATTATTGGTACAATTGCACCAAAAATATGTCTCCTCTGTGTTTAATTATTGTAACAGTTGGGTGCATGGTATTGTTTTGGGTATATAATTATATATAGGCATTCAAGAGTTACTGACTAGTGTGAATAGTTATACAGCAAATATTCTCGTAACTATAATGACATTTTCTTCCCACTTCTATTAATAAACATGTACATTTGATTAAAATTAAAAAACAGAGGCATCCGTATTATTTAAAAAACATGTGAATTTGTGTTAAACTGTCTTTATAATAACGTGTCATTATCAAATATAGTTTCCCCTGTCTGTTAATTTCAAAGTCGTATGAACATTTTGTTATTACGGTTGTCTGGATAAATGGGTGGGTTAATTGTCTTTTAAGTTTTCAATTAAATAAATAAATAAAGATATATAGGATATAAAGATATAACACACATAACGATGTGTCACGGATGGCATATGAATCACTCATAATATTACTATAACATCCACAACCCAAGACGCAGACATTAGCAATGACTACTCCAGGAATCGAACTCAGGACCCCTCACCGACCTGGTAATATAGTACATGGTAGTATAGTAAGCAAATAACAAACGAAAACGAAGTGAAAACAAAAAACAAAAAATCACGCTCAATAACGCAACAAAACGATGGTAAGTTATGAAACGGATTAGTTTTCGAAAATTCAGGTTACATGGGTAATTGATACGGCCGGTGGTAGCGAGCGACGGATGTTGGCCAGACGCACAAATATGTTGCCACTGGACTAAACGGCCACCACCCGACACTCATTTCACTTAACCAGCCTCCCCGAGCGCTTATCTCAACTTAAATACACTTTACCATCTATATTTATAAGGTTTATAGAGCTCTGTTTAAATTTTTACTTATAAATAACATTGTAGTGGTGGTGGATAGAGAGTGAATTTAGAGTTAAGATCTCGTATTGGTTCTGTTTGTATTACATTTGTTACGATTTATTATAGACAAAAAAATATTAATCAATAATATCTTTATAAGAAACGCCTCCTTTATGAATCCAGTAATAGTTACTAGACCTGTACTTACGTTTTCAGGTATTATATTTTTTATAATATTTTTAATGTATTCATATGTTAGAAAAAATATTTTTGATTAACTCCTAACTTTTGTTACTGGTTTGTGGTGGTATATTTATTTGACATATTTTTATATGGCTAATACTCGAATATTTTTAGACCGAGAATTTTAAAGTACTCGAGCAAATAAACCGTCATATTAATTAAAGTTCCAAAATTAAAATCCAAGTGAAACATAAGACACTTACGATTGCATAAATTATGCAAACTCTATGATACATCATGCAGAATCAGCCTTATTCCTCGGGAAGCTTTAAACCTTTTGTCGATCTCACTTTAGCATACTTTTAGAATACCTAAATTATAAAGTATTATAAATTTATTGTAATATAGCTGTTTATATATGTATAAACAGATTTAGGAGATATATGAAATGTCATTTGATGATTCGTTTTTCTTATATATCTGATCATTTTTGTAACAATTGATGTATAAGTTCATTCGGTACTAAAACCTTTCCTTCAGGATACTCCTGGAAGATAATTGTTAGAGATTTTTCGCATTTTCAT
This sequence comes from Asbolis capucinus, assembly GCA_018249125.1. Taxonomy (NCBI): domain Eukaryota; kingdom Metazoa; phylum Arthropoda; class Insecta; order Lepidoptera; family Hesperiidae; genus Asbolis; species Asbolis capucinus. The sequence continues at coordinate 2,933 of DWJZ01000167.1, forward strand.
CAGCAATAATTGCTAGTATGTATGTTTGTAGTAGTATCCTTATTTTGACACTGTATTTTTTCTTCATTTTTATCATATCCCTGCAGATACCAAACCGTATCTAGCACGGCACTGCCGTATGAGCTGGGATAGGGTTTTCTTCATCTTTCAGCATTACTCTTCATTTTTTGTATGGTAAAAAAATAGTTAAATAAACATTTAAAAAGTAATCACAGGAAAATGTTAACTATCTTTAAGAAGCAGGCAAGGTTCGACGCCGGTCAGACAGAACCCTTATTCGGTTAAACTAACCTGCAAAATTAACAGTGACAAAATAAATCTTAGGCAAGTATTTAGACAAGCTTTGCAAATTATAAAATACCAGTTTGAAAGGAGTCGAGCAATTGACGCGATTATGTACCAGCAAATAGTTTGCACTAAACGGGACACTATTTAATGCCGTTTACTGGATTCTGTTCATTATAACATTTTCAAGGATTTTGTGATTTTAGTTGATATAGTACCCTATCAATTTATCACTCGTAAGTGGTACTGAGTGACAGATACTGCATTCCTAAACTGGGGGACCTAGAATTATGAAATTTTGTACTAAGGTTCCTTAAATTATGTACGAATAAAGCAAGAGAAAATTTTTGAAAGTTCATCTCTGAAGAGGGTGGAATTCTCAATTTTGACGGGCAAGGCTTGTAAGTATTATTTAGCCTTTCAGGAATACCAATAATTTTGCTAACAAAGTTGCTGGCAACAGCTAGGAATAATAATGATTTTATAAGAGGGCCAAGTTCACATACGTTATTGTTATTGTTCCATATTCGTCAATAACAGCTATGACAATGTATTTAGATTCAAAATATATTTTTATTATCTACAGATATGATACTAGGGAAGTATTATATTACAGCTGAAAAGTATGTTTGAAAAACCCAAATTTACACATATTATATTTACTCATAATGCGAATATGAATCGTTGTTTATGTTTAGTATTTTTTTAAGTCGTCATTTTTCATAATATACAATAAAAAACGTATATTATTATAGTAAAACCCTATGATGGACAGAGGGCAGACAAATTCTCATGCTGCGGGAACGAAATCTACGTCCGGGTCTTTATAACTATCTTTTTTCTCACCCGTACAAATCCTGTAAACAATTTTTGGGTCACAAAGATGCTTTAAAACTATTTCGTTATATTAACAGAACTGACGTATAATATTCCTATTTCGTATTATATAGTATTTTAACGTGTTTTATATAGTTTTGTAAAATTAATATTTTTTACGGTTCTAAATATTAGTGTGTTATGTAATGTGATAGTTTTATAACAAAACTTTTAGATTATCTTCAATTTTTGTACGGATGAGAAAAATTACTATAGGTTTGATTAGCAGTCTGCCTGGAATTAACTGTCACAGACGCCCAGTAAAATAGACAAGCAATCTTGTTGTTTTTGATAATGTTCATGTTACTTATATGATTAGAAATCAATCGGTTATTATTTTATTATATTGTGAAGCTAGTTGCTTCAAGTAATTTTGTAATATGATTTTCTATATTACGCAGGTCCATAACATAATGATTCCATGATTGATTGATTCTTTGACCCAAAAACCCCTAAACTTAATTTTTTTTCTGTAATTTTCAGTGAGGTTTTCTAGAACCCATTTATATACATATGTCGGTATTTAAATAGATATACATATTTATATACATACACATATAGAGAAGTTTTATGACACTATAAGATATTAATTATATAGTCGATTGCATTATTGTATAAAGTATTTTATAATATTAAGTATTAATTAGAACCGTAAAGATAAATAAACTGGTATTTTTTGCCCTATAATAGATTAAATTAAATAATTTGCACGTCAGAAAAATATTTCAATTAATAAGAAAAATGCATTATCATTCTTCAAGCAAAGTGTTTCTTAGAATGTTGCATGATGTCTGCATTATTTAACATTTAAAGTGACTAATAGTAATTAAAGACTTAACACAAAAAGTGACTGAGTGCAAATTATTCACATCGCGTCAAAAGACAAATGATGCAACTTAAAAACGGCAAAAAATTAAACATTAAAAATTTAACGACTATGGAACCACTCAATAAATAAAAAGAATTATGTCATACACACATTGTCTTTTTTCGTCGTATGATTTATTTTAAATTAAATAATATTTAGAATTCTGTGTTGAAGAAAAATTTCTTTGTAATCCCACGTGGTCTTCATATTTTTGATTTCAATAATTGAATTTAACGAATTAAATTCTCGATTATTTCAAATAAAGATTAAATTGTATTATTATTTGATTTCATTTAATTACATATACAAATGGTTACGATAAAAAATATATGGAAAATGGTGGTTAATTGTTAATACGTGAGGAACGTGGAATACACCATTGTGTCATTATAAAAATAAATAATGATATTATTAATACATATTTTTTTATTCATATTAATGAATAAAGTCTTTTATGACACATATTTGCAAATTGAATAACAAAGTACTCGCTGAAACTCTTTGTATATGATACTTAAGTTCCGTCCGAACTTAAAATATTACAATTGTTTTCATAACATTTAATAATACTAATAAAATTGATTGAATTTAACAACTTTTTATGAAGTTACGCATGAAACAGACTATCATATAGCGTGCTCTATATATGTTTTATGTGATTGCATATATTTATGTGTGAACATAACTTTGCAATTCGCGTGTTTTTTTAATCCTCTATAAAAACGATGTAATAAAATGTTAAAAAAGTGCTATGAAATTTTTACGAGATAATATTATAAAAGCAGTATTGTGTTGTGTTATAAAATAAACGATTTAGAGATTGCATAATTATCGCGTGTATGTAAGTTACCGGCGGTTGCCGGTTGTCGGTTGTCTCGCTTCCGGCGCGACGTACGCAGGAACAATTAGAACATTTGAATGAACTCGCGCCGTACTACGTACAACTTATTTTTAAACACGCTTCTGTTTATCAAAATATTTTTGTTCCGACACATTGCTATTTATATATCTAACCCTTCACTGCACGCGAAATTGTAGCACACCAAATTTTACTTTCAAAATAAGTAAGTACGTTTTGTATATTTATGAAGTTAATTTTCAGAAACCGTATTCGAATACTTGGCACGCCTTTGCGATTCGAATTTGTTTGCCAAGATTTCGAATGTTGTTTTGAAAATGGTCTACGTAATAATTAATTTACAAATACGTACTGTAACGTTTCGTCTGATTCAAAATACGATAAATGGACTTACCGGTGTTAAAAGTACTTTACGCTTATCAAACTGACTTTTAACCGTTGGCTCGACGCGCTATTGCAAATCGGGAGCCGTTTTACCGGTCAAGCGACTCCAACGAAATTATCACATCCAACCGATTATTTCGTTAATAATTTAATTTTTATAATATAAAAAATTAACACTCAATTCGATTCCGCACCAGATAGAGCAAAGCACAAACACTTGAAAACTTTTTAAAAGTAAAAAAAGTGTAAAAATAAAAATGTGATTATAAAAAAGGAGGTGTTTCTCACCTGCTGCCGGGCGTGCAAGCACGAGCGGCAGAACGAGCAGCGGCAGCAGCGGCAGCCGCATGCTCCCGCTAGCGTCGCATGCCGGCGCGTGCGGCGCTCTGCGCTCCTCGCTCGCCGGCGCGACACTGCGAGCGCGGCCGCCACCGGCGCGCCCCGAGCGCCGCGTGTGCCGCCGCGGCACGTGCGCGCACACCCGCGCCGCCCGCGCGCCACGCGTGCTACCCGTTGCACCCGCCTGGGACGCCGCGCGACGCATCCGACGCCCGTCTTACCATCGGTGTTGCCCTATCGGGGAGTCGACGCGGACTGAGAGGTCCGCGAGCGCGGCCAGCGGTGCAAGTGCAGCTGCGTGGCGGCCGGCGTGTCGTCGACCGGCAGCCGCCCCGAGCCTTCCACCACGCGCCGCCGTCACCTCGAGACCCCGTCCTGGTACCGTTGCTGGTTCGCCATACCTCTCCTCATCACTTAACCAAAAAATGTTCTCTGTGCTCCCGTAATCGAATCTCCCACGATACCGTGCTGACTAGCTATGTAGATTTTAATAATTATAAATTTTACTAAAGACAGGCAAAATGCGGAACTCGACTGAATACAAAGTACCTACTATCACACTACAAATTAATTTTATTAGGCAAACGTTTAAATCGTGGCACTGGATCATTGAACTTAACGTTAGTTAAGCGTTGAAGTCTTTTCAAGGGCGCTTATTAGACGCAACCGGCAAAAAATCTGTTATCGCGTTATGTAAAAAACGTAACCGATGAGGACTTCTCCATCGTTATTACATTAAATCAGAAGATAAGTGAGAGGTTATCTCGGTTAATTTGTGATTTGATGAGAATATTTAATTTTTAATTTGTAGAGATAACATGAAGGCGAGGTAAATTCTGGAACGATTTTGTCGTCCGCTTGCACGCGGCTAATGATTTCGAAAATGCACAGTGGTCAGTAACCAATTATTAGCGGTAATGGTTGAAGAAATCCGCCTTGATTATAGGTCTGGAGACACGGAGTATCCACAGGTTGCGCGCGGCCCGCCCCCCTCCACGACACGCGGGAGCGAGCTCACATCCTCCGCAGATAAATTATACATCTGTTACTCAGCTAGCAGTAATTATTATGTTACTCATACATCATATTAAATAATTAGAGCTATTGAATATTTATTAAGTGAAAAATAATTAACATAAACTTACTGAGTTTATGCTCACGACGATGTAATAATTTAAGAAGATTACAGGCGGTGTGTACGGTACCTTTAATTTCCATATCTCCAGATTAGTTTCGATTTTTATTTTCTGCGCATTTTATGTTTTGAAAATGATAACTTTTTTAATTTAGCAAGTTATTGTAGAGATTGCAGACAAATTTGTTTAAAAAGATAATTATGTTATTTTAAAATAATAGTTTTTTTTATAATATCAATTGGAGTTTGTACATATGTATAATTCACAATTTAAAAATGTTATTAAAAAAATTGCGCTTAATTTATTCATTAGAACTGATAGTGACAACCTTCGTCTATGATGGCCTACTACTGAGCACGGGTCTCTCCTCATACTAAGGAGGCCTAGCGCATACTGCACCACGTTGCTCCAATGCGGTTTGGCGGAGAGCTTAGTGGCCAAGACATAGGCCTCCGACATGGCGTAACAATTGCTATCTTACAACAACAACCGGGACCGAATTTAAGTGCCCTCCGGTGCACGAAAGCACTCATGAAATACCAGTAGCGATCATCCATCTTCCTGCCGACGGCACCCGCTGTTGGTTAACTCTTTCGGTTACAATCGAGACAAGCTGTCAGGTTGTGAGGCTATTTTATTCAAAATTCAAAAATGATTCAACATTCAAAATACCAATCCGCGATAATATTGCTTACAATAACACTTCCTAAGTACATTATACATTTATTCAATACTATATTCCAACATTTCATTTCATCAAATATAAGCTCGTACGATCTCATTCGCCAAGTGTTTTTTCGGAGAGCCACATTCCTTAGAAGCTCCACAGTACTGTAGTGACGTCATAGTTCAATGTATTTATTCATAGACAATTATAGATTCTATGCTTAAGTTAGAGATATTTATACTGCCTCCCATGCCTATCTATTTTCGATTAACTCTTTTCTTTTTCATTTTTACTCCAATCTTATCTTTACGATCCCTGAAATGTTCCTTTTTCTGTGTAGTGGACTAGGGTCAAGGTAAATTTTGGAGTAAATTATAATTTCGGATAAGACACGTTATGGCGTTATAAAATGAACTGTCATCAGATCTGAAATTTTATGAGATTTCATTTTTATATGTTTAGTAGGCGGATATAGTACTTATCAGTTATCAAGCTTGATTATACACAGTTTTTGAAAAAAATCGTTATACCTACGTATATAAGTACCTATCATATACATATATCCTGTAACAGTTAGTCAGACGTACAGCGGGTAACTCTCAGTAATGACGTAGCTTTAGAACTCTATATAATACTATACATATGTATTTATGTACATACCTAAAAAGATTAGTTTGAATAACTATATCACTTAGTATCAAATAAATTACGTTTCAAATCATAAACATATCGACGACGAAAGTTTTGCCCTTATACGGAAAATAATAAGGGCATAATTTATAAGATTTTTTTAGAGAATTACGCCCTTATTCTAACTCTTTAAGTTACTTAACTGTTTAAAGTAACGTAATTGGGCTTTACGTCGTACATATGTAACCCGTAGGAGTTACTTGTGCTAACTAACTAATACTCTAACTGTATTCCGTGGTCGATATAATGTCACTAATACATGACGTATTAAGTAGCGAAGGACAATTAGAAATCTGTGTAGAAAGTCGATGAGGAAAAACTTGACTGAGCGTATCAGAGTATCGAAAGAAACTTGTTCATTACATTCACACAAAAAAGCAAATGTCACATGTCTCATTAATTAATTTTATTATATTCAATATCTTTCTGTTTTGTATTCTGCGCCCGATTTTGCCAGTGACTTTGCGAGAATTTAATCAATTTTTATGTCGAATCATCATTAATTTGCTTGAGAGAAAAAATATTGAAGTCGGCGGTTGTCAATATAATGTTCATACAAACTGTACTTTCCTACGTTGTTCTTTGCGAAGTTTAAGGCATCCTTAATTCCACAGACAATAGATTTCTGCAGATAATGAAACATAAACTTGTATTTACTGTCAATTTTCTAGTCCTACTAATATTATAGACGCGAAAGTTGATGATGTAGTATGTTTGTTTCTCTTTCACGCAAAAACTACTGAACGGAATTGAATTCCGACACTTGCATAGTTAATAGTCCAAAACATAGGGTAATTTAACCAACATGCAGGCGAAGTCGCGGACTGACACAAGTTTAAATTAATCTGATTAACTTTGAATGAAAGACACTGTCCGACTACTATTCAATGAGAAGTATAAAGACTATATTATATAAATATATATGTATATGTATGTTCCAAACCCAATGAAGTGTGTCGATCCTAAGTGACTGTCCGAGTTAGGTATCATCGGGTCCTAGCGATTGCTGGTTGGAAAAAAAACCCTTCCATGTTCTCCTCAGCACCGATTTTTTTTATGGCTAAGAATGGAATCCACGACTTCTAGTTTAGTCAGGTTTCCTAACCACTAGACCAACGGAGTATGAAAAAATATCAAAGGGTTCATGTCGGCATAAAAGATAAGTAGACGAAAAGAAGGACGGATTATGATGAACCTTGATGATGAGTGATACGCAGTTACCTACATCATCTCCTTGAACAATGACTTTATCATCGTCACCATCAAATAGACATTACAGTCGACTTTTGTTAGCGTCGTACTATTTCACTGTAAAAACCACATCGTGATTGTGTTGTCCTCAATCGTTCAAATGTCATTTTTTATAAACACCTTGTGCAAATGCAGCACCTCTGTTTGCATCTGCATTCAAATTATCAGACGTCTTAATTTATTAGTCACAAAAACTTCATTCAATCGTAAATTTAAAAGATTAACTATTAAAAAACAGGACTAAAAAGTCCCTAATAATGTTTATATAATTCGGTGCTTGAAATAAATGTAATAGTATTTTAATGTATTTGTTTGACTTTATGTTATAGAGATATTTCTAGAATTCGTCAGCTCTGTAATGTCGTACATCTTGCCTGTACACCAAGGGGTCCTGTTAAATTTCTGGCCTGGGCCTTGAGACAAATGCCTTCTCTGCTAGTGTTCACGCCAAGCGCTATTTCAAAAATGTATGGCAATGACATTACCGCAGAAAAAAATGGCGTCTGTTTTTCCGTAATAAACGTCATTCTCATATATATTTTAATTGTCGTTTGGCATGAACAATAACAGAAAAGACATTTTTGACGCGGGGCAGATAATTCTGTTGCGATCATACAATCAACAAAAGTCGCCGGACTATGAGCGGGTCTTATAAAAACCGGTAGAATCGATCTCGTAAATAAGTCATATATCTTTAACTGGCTGTAAGTAACAATAATAGTGCTATTTGATGCGTACTTAGCTATTGCAAGCTGGAGTAATTCAGCCTTATATGGCGCAGCGCATCAGCGGGAGTCTCATTCAGTAATATACCTGGAACAGAGAACGACTTGTTTCTAGAGTGTCCAATGTTAAATATGTGTTTAAATCGTAGGGTGGCCATACGTTCTAAATTCAATCTGACTTTAGTAATAGACAACGATTTACAATTATTAAAAAAAATTGACTCTATGTCTAACTGGAGTTGTTTTCTCAACTAAGTAAACAAATTCTAAAATTACAGGAATAACGTGATAAACATGATTAGATTTTATTGTCCTTTGGTTTACTTTGTTAGGTCAAAGTTACAATGTACATACATACATAGGTACGCGTTGACTCTTACACACTCACACTCTAGCAACGGACGTCCATTTGCTCCATGTGGCATGGACTTTACAAGTATACACCACAAAAATATATTTGTTATTAGAGGATAAACAATTTATTTATTTTTATTTCTTTTCAAATTATTATTTTAATTTTAATTACGTCGACAGTAAAATGTCCGGTACGGCTTTTTTCAAATTGCAATATGTTTCAACACTCCTGTTTTTTAATATTTTATACGAGACGCAAATTTAGCTTGCACATAAACAACATTAATCTGTACCATACGTCTATCAGGAATCGAACCCGGAACCCTCTCTTCGCAGATTAACAACTAACCATGTTAATCGGGCCAGTCTTTCAGGACAAGCAGACATCCTTCGGCCCGCCAAAGGTACCTACCCACTTGACCGTTATTTTTAAAACAAAGACTTGCAAAGCCCCAGCTTGTGGGGAAGCTGTCCATCGAACAAAATTACGTTTCAAGTGGCGTTTACCGTTCGTCATGACAGTAATTGACGCTCAGGTACTTGGCATCTCTTTACGACCAGTATTTCTGTTCGAACCTCCAAAAATAAAAGAATAATTAATAATACGGGTTTAAATTGCAAGTAACGCGAAGTACTTAATGTTTTACCAAAGTATTTAGGTACATATCGGAGTATACGAATACATCTGTTTCTATATCTGTTTCATTTTATCTGGACATTTATTGAGTGTTTTTTGACAAACATTAAAATTCATAAACCAATTTTTTTCCAGACTAACCTAATTTACTGCTCATTTTATTGAGTTATAATTCAAACTTTTTAAAAGACTTGCAGTGTTATAGTATATTTTAGATAATATGTTCTATAATGGGAAGCTTTTTTGGACTTATCGTTTTGATCGTTAAAACGTGTTTTTTATAATGTATTATTATTTATCTTTGCAAGTGTAAAATAAATGTAAAAAAATGTATGCTATTAAATTAAATAATAGGTGATATAGAATTTTGGCCCTCTCGCTCTTACTCCAGATCGTGGTTGTGATGAAATGATGATTTCGAAGAGGCACCTGTAGCAGCTGACGCAGCAATGCACTTTCTTAATGTCATCCATCTTCAAAATATTTCCCATTTATAATATTAGTGGAATTTATTGTTTTCATACCTAAGACTTTTACAATACAAATACATATGTGGCTCGAGTACGTCCTTGGGTTACCATGGCTTACCAAAATGCGGTTCATCTCTCGTTTGTCCGCTATATAAAATATATATAATGTGTACCTTAGCTGCAGCTCTGCTCCAAAATCACAGCGTAACTAAACGTTTCCAATCAATTTTAATGAGTACTGTGTCACCGATGTCTGCCTCCTTTGATCTGACAAGCCAAAAATCATACACCCGAGAATATACTCCTATCCTATAATTAAATTCGGAAGCTATAAATTGTGTCTGGTAAGCTGCCAGTAACCTAGATGCAACTTTCATAATCTGCCTAACATTTTGTTACACATCATTGTAGATTAAGGAATATTAAAATTGAATCAATTGAGTACCTATTAAACTTTTTATAATTCATTCAGTTTTTACCCACAAGAAAAAAGTAGTTTCAATGTTTTTGTTCCGTGTGATTGTGGCGAAAAATAATTTCATGTTGTTTGCAAATACTTTAATTCATTCGGATCAAGAAATGACATTTACCCAAGATACGTATCGAGATAGTACGTTCTAGACCTAGGTTCTCAGAACTGAGGGGCACGCAGAGTTGAAGCTAATGATGTAGGCGAACGTTAACGGATTTTTACGATAGGTAGTCTAAACTATAAGATAGGATATGGAATAGATTTTCTTCACTGGTTCTTCTTGATTTCTCTACTAAACTGTTCCGTATTCTTCTGTTCGATATTATAAGGATTTCGTTTGCCCTAAAGAGGTCATAAAGGAAAATTACTTCTATTACAAGGCGAGTGCTAAACGTCTACCTAAAATCGTGCTTCGTGGCTTTATGCCTTTGAAATATGCGGGCGGGACCGCGATGCCAAGAATTTGGTCGAATCAACTCAATCGACCACTACGCACAACACTTGTTTACCTCGCTAAAGCGGGGATGTGACGCATCTATTTTATACATTGTTTCAAGAAATAAATGAATCTGCTGGGCTTTTCTTCGAAATTGATTTCAATTTGATCAGAATTTCGTCAGTCAAGGTTCCTGTACCCAAAGATTGCCGCAGTCTGTTACGTGGCTTTACAGTAATGCTAATTGACAATCGTAAGTTTCTTGGGTCAAAGGATGCAGATACGAAAGCCATTAACATACTCCTAATATTTCTGCATCAAATATCATTCCCAAAATTTTGATTAGCGTTTTAGTGAACCTTAACAGAAGAAAGATTTTTCTAGGCTGATCCGACAAATAGTAGTAATAGGTTTATGCATTTGTGACTACAGCTATAGACTTCTTCGTTATCATCATCGTTACAACCCATAACTGTTTCACGGGCCTCGTCCAGGCCATGGTCATCCGTGCTGGTCAAATGCGGATTAATAGACTTCTCACGCCTTCAAAAACTTTATGTTGAACTGCCAGGAGTGCCGATCTCCTCACGATGTTTTCTTTCACCGAAGTAAGTAAATATTTAGCATCTAATACGCATATAACTTTAAAAAATAGCTGTTCGTACAGGTTTCAAACCCAGGATCTCCTGTTCAAGAGGCCAACGTTCAAACCCTTAGGTTATCCCTACAGGTCTGTATCTATTTAATTGTTATGTAGCTCAAACTAGATGCAGAAACTAGGCCTTTAACCTTTGTACGTTTGCCAGAGATATGTTTAGAGAGAATTGCATTAACAAATTCAACGTAGAGCGGACGTGAAACGACGGCTGTCAAAAATTGATGTATCTTATGACCTTTGTAAGATATTAGCTGCCCCGTCAGATGTTACGAGTAAATGATTTTGTAATTCCTCAATATTCCTGCATTAAAATAGGTAATCTAGACTTTTAACAGCCATACAATTTAAATAAATAAAAATCTGAATGAATAAATTATCACGAATATGTTAATTTAAACCCTTTGGAATAAAGTATGATAATGAATCTGACGAAATATGTCTTCATGAACGCGTTAAAAGAATTGCGACAATCGTACAGTTTTGCAAAAGGCATTTTCAGGTGCAAATAAGCTACATTATATTAGTTTTCGATATTTATGCAGTTCATTCCAATGAACCTAGATTTAACCAATTGATGGCCCACCGATGAGCACGACCCTCTTCTTATACTGAGAAGAACAGAGCATAATTCACAATGCCCCAATACAAATTGATGGAGCGCGTTAGTGGTGTTAGTTTCGTGTGTCAAAATCAGGTGACGGAAGTATTTAAGGCCTCCGACATGGCTTAACGATCGCTGTTTGACGATAACAACTGGTGCCGACGGCTTCAATGCAATCCGAATACACGAGCTCCTAATCTCAAAAACCCTCACGACTTTTTCTGTTTCTCCAGTGACTGAAAGTGGTATTGCTGAAACCACCTGATCATTTGGACTCACGGAAACCGCTAGGTTATGAACCAACCCCAACCTAATCCATACAACTATACGTAGATCCTAAACCGATAAGATTATAACGTGCGATTTTAACCAGACATTTAAATAATACGATAAAATCTATATAAAAATACGATTTGGTCGAAATATTCAATAATGTAGTGAAACCTGTGGGTTATCTGTTAGAATTAATAAGTAGATTCATATCACGATTGATTTAGTAGTCGGAGCCAGTCGCGTTTCGATCGTAAATCAGAAACAGTGATTTCCTCTGCCACACAATTATTCCTACAAATTAGACTATGTGATAATGTGTACACTGGTTTAAACAGTGTTTTGTATTTGATAATTAGTTCTATATAATGTTAAGCGAGTTAAAATAATTGCTTACAAGCATATTATGATTCCCCGTGACGTGACAATCACAAATAGAAATTATATAAAACTGCATGCCCGATGCGGGCACGTGTTTTTCAGTTTTTGGCAATAAATTTATTTATTATTTTGATAATAAAGAAATATTTAACAATAAATACATTTGTTTCATAATTATTGAATTATATATTAATTTATAGCACACACTCAGAACCAAAGAACATATATGTATTTAGCTGGCATATAAATGCTTGCCCTGGCCGTGAACCCGGGACATTTTGCTTTGCGTACAGCAAACTACACAATAGACTGTAGGGCAAAGCAAAAAGTATTTTCTTAAAAATATCTATACCATATACGAGACGTAACTCAAACTTGATATACTTACATTACTTAGAGAATGTATGGCTCTCAGTCATATCCTTAATTACTGCCACTTTCTCTGCTGGTTCGAAAGCCGACTTCCCGAGGTTTTCTTTAAGTAGGTATGTAATTTACTGCAAATTTCGCAAATTGATCTATTACACTACATAGCTTACTTTCTATATTGCGAAATTGTCAGTTAAAATTATGAACTCTTGAATTTTGTTCACAAATTGTGAACTAAATAATAATCAACATTACTAAGAGTGAAATAAAATGCAGCTGTAAATGATTATTCGAAGCTCCATCATCAAGCAGCTGGACTTATGCCTGCTGTTCTTCTTGAGACTTCATGGTCTGGGTTAGGATTAGTATGTCGTAGGCCAAGACCCCTGACATAAGCAAGAAAAATTGTTAGTCTAGTGGCTAGTGAACCTGACTGCTACATCTAAGGTCGTGGGTTCGATTCCCAGCCAGGTCACACTTTTCTGTGATGAGCAGGAATGTTTGTTCTGTGTGTCTGGGTGTAAATATATTTATACGTATGTATTTAAAAATATATACATATGTACGTTTATCAGTTGCCTGATCACCTTAGCACAAGCTAACGCTTAGTATGGGTGCAGATGGCCGTGTGTAAGTTGTCCAAAGATCTACATAACATTTTCCAACCTGGTTGTCATCGTAGCAGTTGTTATGCAATTGGGCCGGTATAAAAACTTCCGACTGCTTTTGGCCTAGCTATACTGATCCATATTGGAACAGTTTATTGGAGTTAAGGTTCCTATAGTTATCATAAGAGACACGTGTTATTTTGAACTTTATTATTTTTAACGTTATTTATAACTGAATTGAGCCCTTTTGATGCGCGTTTTGACCCAGATCGTCAATTTGATAGTATATATAGAAACTATCAACTACATAGTTTACTAATCGCATCTAGGGCGAACTGTTTATAGGAAAAACCACACGCGACGCACCGAACAATACTTATCGACGAATCACGGTACATTATTTTGACATACCCTGCCTCTTGCGCGTAGACTGATTTTGGTACCCATTCATCATTGCAACCCATATCTGTCCCACTACTGGGCTCGGGTCTCCTCTCACAGTGTGATGATTGTCCACGACGTTGGCCAAGTGCGGATTGGTATACCGAACACCTTAGAAAACTTTATGGAGAACTCTCGCGAAGAAACCTTCCTCGCGATGTTTGCCTTCACTATAGCAAGTGTTAATTAACTTCTGATACACGCACAACTTTGAAAATTAGAGATGTGCGCAGAATTTGAATGAATGAAACGCATGAATTTGAGACCAAAGTTCAAACCACTGGGCTAAAACTGCAGCTATAACTAACACATTAGTCAGTGTTAGTATTGAATATTAGTATAATTAATAATAAATGAGGCGTTGAAGCTACGTAGTTATATAAATACAGAGGAGTATATAAAATCGCGTAGTGTGTTTAGTGTTTAGTGAGCGTGCAGATATGCATCACAGACATCACAGACGATTATTATGTCATCAAGTCTAGACGAGTTGACATCGGTGTTTACCTATAATCTTAGCTGAACAACTCGAATTATACCTACAATTTCGTTGATAATTTGTCAAACTACGTTTTTAATGACATTTCCGTTCCTGGAATTTTTTGTCTCTTTATATTTAAGTGTATGCTAAGTAGACAGTGTTTAAAGTGTCTCGTTTACGGCTCGTAAACAAGCCCGTATGTTTGAGAATCTAATAGTAATGTTTTTTTACGCCCTCATATTACTTCACTGTTTTGACTACTTACTTTTCTGTGATCTTATTAAATTATGATTTTTATTCTGATTTAAATTACTTTTCTGTGATCTTATTAAATAATGAATTTTATTCTAATTAAAATTACTTTTCTGTGATCTTATTAAATAATGATTTTTATTCTGATTAAAATTACTTTTCTGTGAGCTTATTAAATAATGATTTTTATTCTGATTAAAATTACTTTTCTGTGATCTTATTAAATAATGATTTTTATTCTGATTAAAATTACTTTTCTGTGATCTTATTAAATAATGATTTTGATTCTGTTTAAAGTTACTTCTCTGTGATCTTGTTAAATAATGATTTTGATTCTGATTAAAATTACTTTTCTGTGATCTTATTAAATAATGATTTTGATTCTGATTAAAATTATTTTTCTGTGATCTTATCAAATAATGATTTTTATTCTGATTAAAATTACTTTTCTGTGATCGTTCACGCCAAACCCTAATTTAAAAATGTATAGGAATGACATTTGATGTAGAATTATATGGAGTTTGTTTTTCCGTTCCGTTCTCAAGGCATTGTGACCTAGTTTGTAGTGACTGCTCAAAAGTGAAGGGTCCTAAGTTTGATTCTTGGCCGTGGCTTTATATTATTGATAAGTTTAACTGGTTAATGAATGTTAACCAGGAATCTAGCGTACGAGTTACAGCTCGGTATATAGAGATGTTTACTCATTTTCACGCCGAAATATTCGAAGAATCTCCGATAAAAATAAAAAAATAAAAATAACGAATAGATGGTACGTTGCGGTAAAAAAAAATCATGGTTGTGTTATGTTGTATTGTATTACGTTGTTATGAACTATAGATAAATACCCAAACCTTCAGATTGTACTGGACTGGATCGATAATAGAAAGAAGGAAATGTAGCACAAAAAAAAGAAAAATTAAAGTAACACAGCATAACTTGAAGTAACCACATAATATCGTCGACGCATACTTAGTTGTAATAAGCAAAAACAAAATGTTGTTTGAATAATTTATTGCCTCTATAATAACACTGTATAATATGTTATTTGGGTGGAAAATACGGGTAGCAGCACCAATTATAGTCAGATAAAATCGATTATGGAGTTTGACCTTATTTATGATTTAATGCTTCGAGTCGTTAAGGTGATTTTTATTAGCGACATTTAGCATATTATTACAGGTTAAGACTTATTACTAATCACAGTCGTGCTTTTTCTGTGAAATTAAATTTTATGAGGAATATGTTTTTAGAATATTTTGATAGTAAAATTATGCGTCTTCGAAAGAAACGGTATACAAAATTTATAACATTTGTTTATTTTTTCGTCTTTTTTAATGCGTACGTGCCACCATTATTGCATATAAAACTCAAATTTTTGTTTTGTTATAATTATGAAATGTATCATCCATTAATGTATCAATTGCGGTGACGGTGTCCTTTGATGACAGAAACAGTCAGTTCAGTCCTTTAACTATGTTGGTAAACTGAGGGTTGGCTTAGCTATTTCACTTACTCCACTATCAATCCACACTTAAGGGACCTGACTAGTAGAGAAATTCATAGAATTAACGGGTATCGCTCCATTATGGCAGACCAGAGAGGCCATAGAAGTCAGCTGCTGGTGGTAAGGTTTTGCATAAGATTAATATTATACTCAAATCCTTTACATCATGTAGGTAGGTAGCCACCCGCTAGGTTGAGTCAGACATCAGACAACTCATTGTGCCTTCGAGGGCGGCATAAAAGGCGGTTCTGTTTTCTTGACCGACACATCAGTGTTGCCTGTAACATGTTCTGAAGTGCATGGGCAACAGTGACCACTTACTATCATGCGGCTTTCTTGTCGGCGTTTCATGACCCTTACACATTTATGAGTGAGTTAATACTTTGGTTCTTCACCAAACTGCATTGAAGCAGCTGCTCCGTATCAGTACAGACACGTGCTCAGTAAATCATCAATGGGTAGAATTCAGTACTTTTATAAGTTTGATGTTGGGTACAGTACTCTATATGACCTCAGGTTATCTAGTAACGTTGGCTCGGTAAAGTTAAACTTGTTATTATCGTCAGTGGGGCGTTATTGTCGTGTTCATACGCGGGATAGAATTACCAGATGGCTATTCTATAGAGCGTACCCGCATCTCAAATGACACGCTATGCTCTAGACACAGTTGTTCTTAACCTTTTGTCTTTGAGGGCCACATCGTTAAATTGAATTAATATAATTGACTAAAAAATATTTATTTAGTTCTTAGGAAAAAGTGATAAGTAAAATGAAATAAAATTCTAAGTTTTATTTCTTTTGAGAATACATTTTTATACTAGAAAAATATAAAAGGAACCTCTGTATAAAGTTGCGACTCTGTTTTCTCATGAAGCTTTCCCTGGTTTAGGCTGCGCAAAGTTTGTCGATCAAAAGTAACTATTATTTTAAATATGTCGTAAAAACTTAAAGAAAACCGCACATATATTGTCCTGGACCGCAGCAGTGATAAGTTATGATCATTTACGACGGTGCAGTTCGTTACGAAGCCATCTGACGAGGAGCTCACCTGGTACAAGAAAATTCTAAAATTAAAATAAGTAACGTAAATACTACTTTTAATTAAAATTAATATATGTATCTATTGTTGAAAAAATTTCAACAAATATTTTTAAGTGTAATTCAGTTTTGATTTCGTGGTCCTGAAATTGAAAAGGACCACAGCCCGGTTCAGAACCACTGGTGTAGAGGGTAATGCGTAGGCTTGCACGTAGTAGTTTTAAATATCGGTTGAATGGCCTCTCTGTTTATAGAAGAGAGTAATAATGAAGTTTTCTTTTGATTCGCGTTGCGTTGTAGTTGTCATTCATTGCGACGCGTTGGCATAGGAATCGATTGAGACGGTCGCACGATGTATTGTTTGTTCCAGTTTCTACGAATAAGAGATCCGTGGAAACCCACCGTGTGTGCTCGCAGTCGCCGATCTTATTTACAAATTTCCTTCGCCGACGCTGTGTTAATGTGAATTATAAGTACTTTGCACGTTGTTTTAGTAGTAAGTCCTACCTAGGAAGTTGTAGTAAGGCTCTATTGTAATGGATACGTTGGATAGTAACATATTTAAATTTACATTACGTTCTTTTTACATCTTGTAAAATAAAATAAAATGTTGTTAATATTAAGTTGCGTTTCTCTTATGTGTAATCCAGTCAGTTTCAAAGTTATTGAAGACATAACAGTATCTTGGGTCCAATACAGAGATAATTATTAGATTTGTGAGAAATTCGTATTTTACAGAAAAAAAAAAAATTTTTTTCAGATTGACAACATCACAATACATTAAAAATAAAGTTTCCTCACATCGTCAGTCCGTCTGTTTACTTGAGATAAACTCAAAGGGAGTTTCATACGGTTTTCATTAATATATTAAGCGATTCTCAATAAAGGTTATAGCGCAAAAATTGTTAAGGTTTTGTGTAAACTGTTTGGAATATGATTATAATTGGTAATAAATTCGGAAAAATCAAACCATCCATAACATAACACGCGGGCGAAGGCCCGGCGGATAATAGTCAGAATTATGATTGATTAATTCAATATTTGATTTCAGAAAATAGTGCTCATTCATAATCTTAATATATATAAAACAAAAATAACTTTGTTTCATTTTATCTGAATATAATATAAGTTATCCCATGATTTCAGTTTAATCTTAGGTGAAGTACATTCAAATTCTCTTAATAATTATCAGCGTATAGTTGTCCACCGTTGGAGCCTGTAGCTTAATAGAAAAAGAAGGTTTTATATGATAAATCGGAGTTATACAGGTTTTAAAAATATTTCAACTCAATAAACTTTAATGTTTTTGATGCTGAGATAAAAAATAAACTATTGAAGTTCGAATGTCTACCCGAACTAGTTTAAAAGAGATAACAGAATTAAAATATTGCAGATTCAAAAGAATCTCCCACAAATCAACATTATCAACTTAACATCTATTTATACAACACTAGAAATTGCCCTCGCTTCACTTCGGAAGAAGAGTTGTCCAGTGGATTAAGAGTTTCCATACTTATTTTAATCTATTATCCCGTGGGAACAAAATAAAAAGTATCCTATATAAAATGTATCTAAAAATGTATCTAAAAAGTATCCTATATAAAAAGTATCCTATACCTATTGTCCTCATATAAGCTACAAACCTGCAAAATTTCACGTGAATTGGCCCATTGGTTTCGGGTTTGCCATACAAATTTTAACTTGCGGAATCCTGCGGGAACAAAGCTGGGATTAAACATATCCTACACCCATTATTGGATTTTAAACTTCAGTAATACCACGTTTCGTCTAAATCTGTCTAACGTTTTTTGTGTGAAGCTCGAACACACAGACAATAAATAAAAAAAAATTGCTTCTTGTATATCGATAACAAAGCCTCCCTGCCTCAAAATTCTCAAAAAAATATTTAATGTACAGAATTATTATTATTAGTAAAGATTTGCTGAGTAAATATCCTGTAATATCATTTGTCACAGATGATCGACGGTGCATTAGCAAACCAGATATAAATATTTAAACACGGATCTGCATTCTTCTTCAATTAATTATTGATATCTGAATAAAATGTGACAACAAACACTTTTAATTATAAATCGAGAATGCCAACGGTTATTTATAAGTTTTTTTGCAAAAATATCTGTTTTAGTAGTTTGAGTGAGCTCAATGCAATAAAATCATATCCTGAGTATACTTAATGAGTATAATTTTTAAATCTGTAATTTTTCCTACCAGTCAAGAAATAAATTGTTATGGAACTACATGACATTGAAAATTAATAAAAAAAGTATATAAATGTTGAGTTAAGAAATAATAATTAAAAAGCTTTCTTTCGCCTAAGAATAAAATTATCAATACTCTTGTTAAGTTATTTATAATACCAGTATTATTCATTTCGCCGGTTTGACTAACAAATCTTCAAGCCAGCTGTCATGTTTTCTGCTTGAGCAAGCTTCTTTGTTAATCAGCAGCATATCGGTGCTTCGATTCTTTTTGATCCAGCCTGATGGTCAGCTGCGATGCGGACTTAAATGGTCTTACGGTGACCGTGTTGCTAGACTGCTCATTTGTCGGCTATCGCTTAAAAAAGTATATATATTTTTTTGTCTGTCAATTTTTTTACAGATACTCGTACCATAACGACAAAAACACCTGTTCACTTTAAGATTTATTTTAATGATCATTACGCAAGCAGTATCTGTGATGTCATTTTATTTGGTTTACTCATACTGTTTTGCGACCTACCTTAATTACGGACGATTATTCGTCCGTCCTGTTCGACCTTGTACTGTCTGGGCATCGAATGACCCATAGTGCCAATTACCCAACATCAGTCGATTGCAATCAGTGTTGCCAGATATTTATGGGTAAAACGGGACTTTTATGAGTAAATATCTCCACCTCCACAATAGGTGTAATCTACTCAACTGATGGCAAGATCATGATGGGCAAGGTGGAAGGGAAGAGGTGCACTGGACGCCGGAAGAAGTCGTGGCTGAGAACATCAGGGAATGGAGAGGCATCACCTTTGTCGATCAACTGTTTTACCTGGTCGTGGACAAAGAGTGGTTCAAGGAACTAACGGCTAGTCCTCAGTAGTGATGTGGCACAGTAAAAAGAAGTAAATATCTATATTATAGGTCCTGGATCAAAACGCGCATCTGTACTTTGCATAAAATTATGTTCGTATTATAAGGTAATTATCATTTGCTTCGGCGAAGGAAAACATTGTAAGGAACGAGAACTCTAAAAGTTCTCTCTCTCTCTCTTCTTTGTGAAGTCCACCAATCCGCACCATCAGAGCGGTGGACTGTAGCCTGTGCCCCTCATATTGTGAGTGGGGGCTCGAACCCAGAAGTGGGGTTGTTATGGGTTAGATCGAAAAGTAAATATTGGTGGAGTAAGACAACGCGTTAGTGATTGCTCTATCTAGTGTTGGTAGTTTCTATCACTAGACCAGTCTGCTTCTGTTTGTACATAATAAAAAAGAGAAGTATGGTTAGAGTATTTTCAAATAAAAAGCAAACTCTCTATGTTGTTTATTTTATTACATCAAATATAATATTTTTAAGTATTATTACAACAAATACAATTATTTATACTATAAATTAAGTTAATTATACACACTCGAACTGGTTCCAATCATTAGAGATAATGGCCGCTTCCAACCTGTCAGAGCTAGGGATGTGCCGTGTCACTAGCGATGTGATGTGTGCCCTACAGGGGACACCAAGGATTGCAAGCCATCTTACAATATTTACTCCGAATGGTTCTTGATTAGGGATGCCACGTAATTTTTACTTTATTCGGCAGTTGCATGTTTTATGAAAAATCAAGTGTCTACTTGATATGATGAGCTACAGGCAGAGCTCTGTGACGTAAGACAGGACCCATTTAGGACATCTTTGGCAAAGATACATAAAAAAAACTAGAAATACGGGTCGAAAATAAGGTTTACTTAAGGTACTTTCCATCTGGATTCGTTAAAAATAAACACGTGAAAATTTAAAATATTGCGAAATTATTTAGTCCTCATAAGATTTTCAACTCATCAAAAGATAAGTCATAATTATTTATTTCAAAGATAACGACTCAGCTCTGTCCGCTCACAATGTGGGATTTAGCAGAGCTTTTAATTCGAGGCAAAAATCGGGACATCCTGCTCAAATAAGAACGCCTGGCGACGCTAATTGCAATCCTATTTGTAAGGCGAGACCATTAAAGTATATTGAAGTGTTAATAGCCGTCATTTAGCTAAAATCAATGTTTATTATGTGCTAAAGAGTAAAATGTGTTTCATAATTATAGCACAAAAAATGAGTTTTTTATTAATTCTTATTAATTTATATATTAACGTGAAAAACTGTATCTGTTGCGAATAGCAGTAAAACATTTTTTCGGCGTAAAGCAACGTTCCTGAGACTTACACACTTGGTCGGATTGAATTACATTTAATCAATAAAAATTAAAAGAAATTAATTTGTAAACATTCTCATAACACACACAAGTAATATGCAGAATATATGTATTTAGAAACCAAAATATCCCAGCGACATTTTTGTGTATGGTAAATAAATTCACACAAAAATGTACCAGGCTATCTGCTATTTATTTGTAATCATCATTATATCAAATAGGTATATTGTATATTATGTATCATTGCTATCATACGTAAATATCAGGTACGTCTACAAAGAAAACTATTAAAAAGCCATTATAGCTTCAATACCTACAAATGACAATAAAAACTTTAGCAGTCATGAAATTCTTTGTTATTATAGACTCAATTGCGAATATGATTAAAATGCTATTGGAAACCACCAACATAATGGAATATGTATGAAATGTTATCTTTACTTTAGTTTATTAAGGTTCTGTAGTCAACTACGAACCCCTATGTTCGATGTTCGTGGGATCTATGTCAAGCATTAACTTATCTATACAATCAAACTACAACTCAATCTATAAAATTTGGTCTCTCTTTCTTCTAGAACTGGACCGTAAAACTGTGATTTACCTAGACAAACCAAATTTGTTAAGGTTTGTAGGAGAATAGAAGAAAATATTTTAATGATACCTACCCTACAGGTAAAGTGATGATTTTTTTCTCATCTACCCCCACTTCTGAAAAACATGGTATGTTGGCGTAGTGCATATTTTTTATTTAAGTCTCGTTTGCTAAATATTGGGCTTTAAAGTGCTGGCTTGCTGATTTACAGTGAAGTATAGGCTCAATTGTGCATTTTGAAAGGTAAAAATAAGCGAAACACGAAAATGTCAGAAAACATTTCTATAGGCCAAAAAGTGGTAGAGTTTCTCTAAATTAATATGATGAGGTAATGAAAAAAGAATACAGGACGCCTCCGAAAAGGACCTGAAAAAAACAGCGTTAATCTATAGGTTTTAGAAGACTTAGGATCAGACGGAGAGGCAAAATTAGGGAAGGCCTTTTCCAACAATAGACATTTAAAAAGATCGGTGGTAGCAATTATCGGAGGAGGATTTACGACACGAGAAAATTAGCATGATTGTACGAGACTAATTTGGCGTAAGCCCTATTGGTAAGCTAAACGCAAGTCTTTCAACATTAAAATATAAATTGAATTGACATGTATGCTAGTCCATGCAGACTGATCACACAGGTAAACAATTGGGTCAGAGTGTCCGTAGGGCTGCGGCTGCGGTCTGCGGCATGCGGCTGCGGTCTGCTGCCGCGGCTTGCGGCTACGGCGTGCGCGGTCTGTGCGGTCATCAGTTAAATGGGTTTTAGGTTTTATTCATTACATAGGCGACCGCAGCTCGCATGGATTAAACTTAATACATTTTTATTATAAACGTTTTAAATATTTTTTTAGGGTGCAGTAAACATACTAGTGTGTGTTTAAGGTTCATTGGCGTTAACTCTGTATTCCTGGTTGCTTCAATGCTGCATCAACCGTTTTACTTATTTGTTATTGAGAATGCTTCAATTAGTAGATGCATCACATCCTTCTTGACGGCGACACTATGGATACTTGTATTGCTAACTTCCATGGTCATGGGCGCACTCAGCTTAGGAGCATGGGGCTCCCGGAACCTGAGGGTAAGTATTTTTTTTATTTAATGTGTGTCTTCAACCTATTTATGGCCTAGTACTGAGCAAAAGTCTCTCCTCATGAGGAGGCCTATAGCGCAAAATACTGTCACCCATCCTCGTATCGACCGCGCCCGCTGTTGCTTAACTTTTTCGATCGCCTATAATAGAAATAAGCCGCCGGGATATGAACGTTGCCATTTAATACCATGTGAAGATAAATATTTGGCGTCAACCCATCGATGGCTCACTATTGAGTACGAATCTCTCGTCATACTGAGGAAGCCTAGAGCATATGGTGCTCCAATAGGGATTGGTGGAGGGGTTAGTGGCCAACCCAGATGTCGGAAGTATTTATGCCAACCCGAAGGCCTCCTATCCTATCTGACATTTGCTATCCGATATTGGCTTAACGAAGCTGTCTAACGACAACAACCGGAACCGACGGCTTTATGTGCCCTTCGGAGCTCGGAAGCGTCCGTGAAATTTTTCCCACTAGCGGTCACCCATCCACCTACCGACCGCGCACGCTGTTGCTTAACTCTTTTGATAGCTTACAATTGAAACAAGCCGCAGGGCTATAAATGCTTCTAGTCACCACTTGTGTAAGTGTATAAATATGAAAATAGCTATTTTTTCGACAACTACTTACATTACTAAGTACTACTAATTATAAGAGCTACATTTTCTTTAGCTGTTACCTATGTAGAGATACTGCTTATGGCATTCGCAGCTAGTGGCAGAGGCTAAAGTGTTTATGGTGTCAAGATAATTTAGTTTAACTTTGTGCAAATCATTTTAATACGAAGTATCCGTTAAGACTGACTAGAAATTGAAAGTGCAGTCAAGAGGAAAAAATCTAGTTCCAATTTCACTTAAACAGACGGCAGACTTGAAGCAATATACTTACAACAAAATAGGAGTTTATGTATATTACGGGCCTCGATTATATTATGTACCTACATAATAATTATCATCTATGAGCGAGTCTTATATACCTA
Organism: Asbolis capucinus; assembly: GCA_018249125.1. NCBI lineage: Eukaryota > Metazoa > Arthropoda > Insecta > Lepidoptera > Hesperiidae > Asbolis > Asbolis capucinus. The sequence goes on from DWJZ01000167.1 coordinate 27,056, forward strand.
TCGATACATATATTATAGTGTAATTACATACCAGAAAACTGGCATAAAATTTTAATGGAATTTGCAGTTCAGGGATTTCAAGAAAAAATCGTTTAATGAAAATTTAATTTCTGTATAGTTTTCAAGAATATAAAATCTGTTGAGGCAATTGATTTAGTTGTTTCCGTTAGGCCGTGTTACAGGACAATTAGCGCAAATACAATACAATTATGTTGGTCATATTTGTAAATAATTTTAGTTGTCATCACAATTTAATGTGATAATGATATTTAAAACCGAGAAATTCAAATAATTTAGCGCTTTAAACGCTGGCTAGACTGAGTTTTAGTGCGCAACATTTTTTTGTCTGGCAGCGCCAGAGCCGAGCGCCGTGCCCGCGCGCCGTGCCCGCGCGCCGCGCCGTGCGCGCGAATGAGTGCCTGAGTGGATGTAGCGAGTTTTTTCCTCACCCGCACATCCGCGTCTGCGCCAGTTTTTATACCGCCTCCGCGACTCCTTGTTTTTCTGACCAATCTCGATTGATGACCGTCTGGCTGCCCGCGTCTGTTTACACGGCGCACCTCTGATCTCAACAATACTGAACATTAAAGTGCGTAGCGCGGTAGCTACCTAGAGGAATTTTAATTAGAAAAGTCCGGTCTAGTGGTCGCGACGCGTCGCGCTATCTCGGGGTTCCGTTGGCGTAGGCATCAACGGTAGCATAATGAATTCATTATGAAATAATGCTTTTATTGTGACTTGAAATGTGGGTGTGTCAATGTTGACGTGTTCACAATTATGGTTTGATTTAATAAAACTAATACACATCCGTTATATCTCAGTTACATATTAAAATAATTATTTTGCATTTACATTATATTTAGCATTTTATAATTATTTTGCATGACTGTACCTGCAGAATAAGTAAATTTTAATATTTTTTTAAAATATTTAAACAATAACGTAAGCTCTCTTTGCTTCGTGCTAAAGATCGTAAATGGAATCTTTATATTGGCATATAATATTTCTTTGTATTTGTCAATCGATTATAATAAAACAAAATTATTTATTTATTAATAACTGCACCAACATTTAAACATTCATTAATTGCACCTACTACATTACAGGCGCAATGTAATGTTTGTATGTTATTATATTCTATATTTTTATAGCAAAAAAATACATAGAAAAAACTATAAGATACCCTAAAGTTTCAGCAAATAATAAAAGCCCACAAACAGTTTTTTATTAATATCTTCCACGTGGAGAAAGCAAGGTATTCAATAAATTTGGAGGTACCTAATTAAAGAAATATATATTTTTATTTTTTTTAATTGAAATTTGTATCTTAATCAGTTTTATGATAATTTAACTCCTCTGAATACCTTATTAAATTCATAATTGGGCTCGACCATTTATTTTCATAATAAATGAAGAAGCTATTAATATCGAGTAAGTGTGCAAATAAATATAATTTTCTGTCTGTGGTACGCATATCGATGTCTGCTACAAATTACTTGTCTATAGTTCATTTTTTTCATCCGTACAAATCTTGTAAAGAATTTTTGATTTGAGCTTTATTTTTCTTTGTTTATAATACAAAAATCTCGTATTATGACTGAATGAAATTTGGAATAGAGAAAGATTATGATCTGGAACGTGGGCTTTTGCTTTATCTCCCATTGCTCTCGCTTTGCTCTCGCGTTGCTCTCGCGTTGCCCTTGCTTTGCTACCGCTTTGTTCTCGCTTTGCATTATTTTTGCTCCCGCTTTGCTCTAGCTTTGATTCGGCTTTGTTATGGCTTTGCTCCGGCTTTGCTATGGCTTTGCTTAAAGTTTTCGTTAAAACTAATGTTCGACAACTACAATAACTTATTGAACTCCTAAACTAAAATTCTGCAAAATTACTGAACCGACTTTTATGAAATATGGTATAGGTAGAATAGAACTAGAGATAAAATACAGGGTACTTTTTATCGGGAAAAAAGATATTGCAGTAATATGTGATAAAGGTTGTATTGAAGTTGTCGATGACACATATATTACCGTAAAATAAGTTGAAATTAAAAAATACAAAACCCCTGCTTATTAATAAAAGCAATTTTTTCCCACCTTCAACCCCATATCTAGAAAATGGCTGAACATATTTTAATTGTCCTTTCATTTGATACCCTGCTGGGGTATATTTGACAAAATTTGATTTTCATCCCCACATTTATTATGTATTAATTAAATATCTTATATTATCCTTATTTAAGCTTATTCAGCATTATTTTTATTTTTATGAATAAATTATCATTTAATGAAAAAATTATACATATTGAAAAATAACTTTATAAGTTTAAATAAGGATGTAATGTAATGATTTTAAAATAATAATGCGCTGAAGCAAACAGATGTATCCGTATTGTGACACCGTCGATAAAAATGTCAGAGGTGAACAACTAGTGAATTCGAATGGAAGTAGGGAAACGGGGATTTAAGAGGCTCAACACCTATTATCAAGTGAAAGAGGTTCAAAATGTCCTCTTTATGGGAATCCCTCAAACATATAACTGGAACTAACATCAGTGGCGTAACCAAGTTTAGTGTGGCAAGGCTGACAAAAAGCCACGGGCCCCGGCCTGATGGTGCCACCGGTCAGATAGGCTGTGAGATCTGAAGTGAGTCAGAAGTGACTGAACAGGAGTCTATAAGAGATGAGAGAATTTGCAGGCTAAGTTAGTGCACCGTCATCTTAGACATCATTACCATTTTCCATCTGGTGGGATCTTTATTAAGCATAACTTATACTAGAAATTTTGTTAAAAAAGTAAATGTTATTTAAATAAGCACTTAAAATCAATTAAAGTTACAATATTATGTACAAATAATATCTTGTTAACATTCAACTATCACTTTATTATAAACAGATTAAAAAGACACCTACAGATTTATAACTAAAATGGACGCGATATTACTGTTTGAAAATTATCTCAGTTATTTATTTAATAATGTAATTTAATAATTACAATGTGACAATTTTTGTTTGGGCCCCATTCAATGAATTTGAGGCCCGTGCTCAGATAGTATATATAGTTACAGCACCGACAAACAATCAAATAGAGAATCTGGAAATCTGAGTTTAATTGCATTATCAGCCATGAGCAAATCTATCTATAAATTATAAAAATAAAGCGTCAATTCTCTACACTAAAATTAAACAAAAACAAATTCTTCATGTGATTTTTATAGATTAGTTCTATAGTCTATAGTCAATATGCTTAAGGTAAATTTTCGCCTGTCTTTCTGTCTGTTGATCACATTTCACACAAAAGTTACTGTATGGAATTTATTTAACAATCGGTAATACAACAGGTTAAACTTTTCGTCACATTTCAGTATTGTGTACGTCAAAGTCACTAATAAAAAAACGTATATATCTTGACAAAACTCTCTTTTAAGAAAAATGCAAAAGTCACAAGAAAAAATACATCTTGTATGTAAAAATAGATTTTTATAGACTACTGATGAGCTCCGAAGAAAGCTGTGAAGTTCATGGAAAGATCTTATATCTTGGGACATTCGTCTTATGACCAATGTCTCGGAATCTCTATGGTCACAAGCGACTGGCGAAGATTCATTAAAAATATATAAATAGTTATATTTAGTTATTAATTAACATTCCAACATAGACATTAATTTGAAATAATGTATGCTTATTAAAATTTATAATTATAATTAGCACAACATTAAATTAAATAAGGATATTAGTATAATTTTAATTTTTTTGCGAATAATAGTAAACGTTACAACACTTTTCATCACGGGTCGACAACCTTTTTTATTATGACCCAAATGTTATAAGGAAATTGGCCTTGGTTTATGTGTCGTCGTCGGGAGGATCACAAGAAACGCCAAGTGGCTCCGTGTAAATGGGATTAGTGTGGGGCGCATCGCAATGGTATACGGGCCGCATGTGACCCGGGGGCTGCCCGTTGCTGATCCCTGCTTTACATTGACAGCGTTGTTAAGTAACAAGTTACTTAGAAATGTAAGTAAATATTTTATACAATACGAGAAATTCACATTTCGTTCTAGAAAACTATATCTTCAGTTACAATAAAAATTGGAAGAAAGGGGTACTTTAGGTCAAGGAAACGATATATCAAAGTTTATTTTTTGAATAACGTGCTTTCGTGTATACTTATAACGTAACCACTAGATGGCAAATCAGGTATACATACATATGTTATACTGAATACTGTGAATAACATTTGAATAATAGATACACACGTATTAAAATTGACTTAAAATTTCGGTTTGCAATTTTTAGGTGTGATTATCACAGACAAAAATGGCTTACCCTAATCTGTCAAGATTACTAAGTAATTACTTATTTCTGAGAAAATGTTCAAAATTGTGTTGAGTTTTTGTTACATAAATTACATTTTTCAGAAGAATAATGATTCTTCATCAACCCAACAAAAATGTTCGTTGGCTAGTAACAATTGTCAAAAAAAAAAGAATCCGTTTTATTTTTTATTGCGCAACAATTGGGAAAAACCCTATGTACATTCAATAACAGCTTATTGGATCACTCATACATTTTTTGCGAAAAATAATTAAAACCAGATTGTGCTCAACTTGGCACATCCTGTTACGCGGGAAAAAAAATACTGTTCAAATCTATTCAAATTTTGTCTATGAGTGTCGTGTTTAAAATGATTTAATATTCTAACACCTCAAAATTTGGTAATTAAGTAGTTATGTTAGTTTACGCCGTAATGTATATTTTTCACCTTTCGGTAAATTTCGGGGACTAGTCTGTTCGTTTGCGTGTAAAACGCATGAAAATGGACTTAACAACGAAGTACATTTGTAATGAATGTCATCAGATATTGTTATTGTAAAATAGGCATTTGCTTACAGCTATTTAAATGAATGGTCTTTATTTTGTTTTTATTAAGACGTCATGATTTTGTAGAACATAATATAAAGCAATGCAAAGTTAATACAAAAAGATGAAGCCATAAACGACTTTAGAATTGTAGAAATTTGGAGCAAAAATTATTAAAAAGTTCCAAAGTAAAATGTTTACGTAGAAATCAAAATTTATTACAGACAGAATTTATAACAAAATGTCATAAATTTCTACATGAAGGAATGTTGATCATATGATGAAGGCTAACATTATGCGAGAAGTTGCATAACACTTTGAAGTATTTTTTTTAGAACAGAAACAAGTATTTCTTCAAAATCAGTCATAACACCTATGTAGGTACTGTACATGTATGTATATATATATTCGGTTTGTATTGATAATTGGTAGTATTGGCCATCAGTGGCCGTCCGTCCTCGGGCGTCCGGTGCCGGACAGAGGCTGCGTCTAGACAGGCTGTGCTGCGAGATCACGTTACGGCCGCTAAGTGCACGTCTGGACTACACGAGGATGATGCTACGACTGGATGTGGCTGACAAAATTTATACCGACTACTAACTTATTGGTCGAAATCGTGTATTGATGGTCAAATTCAATCTTATATTAGACACCGAGCGTGAAGTAGTAGGCCTGACTTTAAATATATTATGTTAAATTGTGTTCGGTGCTTAAGTTTTTGGTACAATACAGTGTCGTGCCAATGTCTTACTCAAATAATATTTATATGAATTACAGTACTATGTAAGAAATGGGCTTTAACCCAATTGATGGCCCTCTACGGAGTACGAGACTCTCCAAAAACTGAATAGGCCTGGAGCATACACTTTTCGGTATCCTTAATTAAAGAGAAGTAGCTAATTAAAATTCATGTTTCATAATATGTTAAGTGTTATTTCAAAACTGATTAGAAATGTTGCCAGGCAAGAAAAAACACTCCTTAGCTAGCTGTCAATCAATAACGCAATTGACTGTAACAATAGTAAATGTAAACTTTAAATATAAATCAATCAACATAATGATATATTAATCAGTAGATAATTTTCCAGTTGAATTTATAATTTAACGTATGTTTTAATTTTGTTGTAAAGAAATTTATCTCTAGAGTCTATTTTGTGGAATGTTCATTTTTTTTAATTTCACATTAATATTACGTGTGAACGTTTTGAAGTTAGTACTATACTATCTTTACATTTCATATAACATTTTATCTAAGCTAATTTAGTTACTACAGGAAAAAATTAATCTTTTAAATCGGGTGTTTAATTATAGACACATTTAAAGAGACGAAGTAAAAAATATGAATTAATATGTATTTTAAGTAACAATTCAAAATTACATCTGGCTTTAGATCGGCTAATTAAATTTCTGAGTGACAACGACGCGGTCAACGGCCGCCAGCCGCATCAGCCGAGCTTACTACGACAAGGTCATCTCTATGCAAACAAATATGCCAAGCATCTCAAGAACTCGTCGCAATACCACAGAAAACTTATTTCTATTGACATAAAAGTGAAAATCGTTGAACTTTACTTTCAGATTGCAACTTTGCAATACAACCTGTATATAAAACCGCGTGATTTATTTCTGACATACTTTACTGAAGCTACGTTGAATTATGTCATCCTTTAGTTAACTCAATGTTATAGACTATAGACTTTATAATGACAGAAATAGACTAGGAAAGGTTGCGATGGGGTTTTTACTGAATTACCTAAAAATTTAATAATGATACCAGGCTGTTTGTGATTTGATTATCAAATTGACAAATAAAAATTCTACCAGGCATTTTAAGAAATCAGTTTTTGAATGCAAAAGAACATGCTTACTTACTTATATCCCTCGATCAAATTCATCAGTAATTTATATGTATGATAATATTAATGACCTACCTTCGTCTTCTCGAAGTCTCGAGGGAACAAAATGTTGTTGGATACAATGTTGCAAAAGTAACATAAGATAAATGTTACTGAGACACCTTTTATTTATTGGTTTTATAACTGTTCAAAAATTAAAATACATTAATGAACGTTTTTATCTGCAGTAGCTATAAATAGCAATATAATATTAATATTATAATTCTCTCCAAAGTTTTATGTCCTAAAATTTTTGATGGTCCATAAAATTCATATCCAGGATAATTTATTTTCATTGATGCTTTTTTAAATTAATCAAAAACGCGTGGCGAATCTTGCACGTATGTACATATTTTAACGTTATATTTAATCTGTTTTGAAAATCATGCCATATTAATTTTGGTTTGGTAAAGACAAAGTCAAGTTTATTCCGTTTCAATTATATATTTTTTTATCTTCTTTTTGGCAAGTACAATTTCGTGGAATCCAAAATCGCTATATGTATATTGCTGTTAAACAGAAAAGGTTATTACTTTGTTAATTAAATAGATACATTTATATATTCGTGTTAAAGTCTTTAATGCATGTAGTAAGTAGGAATAAATAAGTATGGAAATGGTATATCTAGTCAAAAGCGTGTGAATTCTTCTGACATCTACAAACGAGATGGATTCTCGAATGAGATCGCACATAAGCGATAGAGACGGGCGCTCTACGTATATATTTGTATCCGTGTCGGTCGGAGCTCGTGGAATTAATATATTTTTTCATAACATAATTTAATATACTTTTGACTGTAGAGGGCATATTAAAAGTACCAAAAAGTTTAATTAGTTTAATTCAATGAGTTAGCGCTTGATTTCGAAACAACTATGTACTTTAGTAAAAGCCTATTCACTCCTGACTTGAAGACATTTACATTAATATCTAACAGAATTATATTTACATATATTTTTTTAATTTCACCTCACGCTTAGGATACTTCACGCCAAAAACCTAAAGACTAAATATTTTTTTTAATGAAATAAATATGCATAACTTTATTATAAGCGGAATTAGCTATAATTCAAAACCATATCAATAAATATCTTTATTTGCATACATTAAAACACAACTTTAGTAATTAGCAGAATCGTTTTACTATGTACATAATTTTAGGCACAGTAATAACTGGCTTAATGCGTGATGCTGCGGTGAAAATAATATTTGTAAATGAAAAAAAATCTAATTTGGTCTTTGCACTTAAAACTCACAGCGTACTTAACCAATATGATTGAGTGTAATATTATGAATTTACAGGTATCCTTACAGCATTTGGTAAAAATAACTACAAAAGAGGATAAATCTTGATATAAAAATTTTTTTTGTTGATTCTCTTAAATAAAGCATATTGAAGGCGGAAACAACCCTTATTGTTTTCTAACTGTGTGTGTGTAACTCTAAATTACACCCATATGTTTTCCGTCGTCGATATTATGAATTGCCGTTTCGTATTAGAAAAATCCGTATATTGAATAGTATGCGTATCGGAACATCACTAATGGACACAGTGTAGTGCAGGCCGACTGTTGGGCTGGAGACTAGACGGTTTCCAGCTTACAGCTTAATTACACTCTGATAAAGACATTAGATTACACCATGATCAAATAACAAGAACATATATTCTGTCAATAGATTACTTGTAAATCCGAGTACATATTGCGTAATCTAAAATCGAGTACATACTATGCTCGGTGCAAATTTGATCTGGAATGTTTACCATAGTAACTTCACAAATTTGTATGCTAAAAATTTGATTTAGAAAAAAAACGATGTCGTTTTTGTCACTTTATATGTTTGTAAATTTTTTTAAGTCGGCTGGGTAAAAAAATATATACCAATTGTATTTTAATGGCTCCTATGTATAAGGGTCAATGCAACAGTTTGAGAATTTTAACTTTTTGGCGTTGATTAACAACAACACTTCCTTTTTCTATAATTAAAAACACGCTGTATAAAAAATACATTCGTAGTACTATGCAAAGTCGAAAATATGCAAATTTTCAAAAACTTCAGTTGTAGCATGTACGAAATTTGTATATCAAATTGAAACTTTTATAGTCTGTGTCAAACATTTATAATTTCTCACTATGGCCTTTGTAATAGGACTCATAGATTTATTTACTACGGTGCGAGAATGATGAGACCTCTAGTTTTGTAATGCTTTCAGCTAACTAAGAGAACAGTGTTTTATACAGAAAACTAAATGGCTATATTGGAATGTCCCAAAATGGGACATAAAATTGAGCCTACTAACGTAACAATGAAATATACCGACTCAATCATTAATTTTGTGTTTTCTTATTTGTGGAATCCTTAAATCAAGATTATTTGTCAAATAGGAGACCCATCTAACAAAATTAAATGCGTTATAAATTTATACCACTTTAAAAAATACTGTAGGTTACCAATACAAACATTGTTTGTAGGTACAAGCAAAGTTTGTACTGAGTGGAAATCGAACCTAAGACCTTCGGACGTATTAGTTAAATTTACCAACTAAAGCAACGACCATTAAAATATAATAATACTAGAAACTTCCCTCGCTTCGCTTCGGAAAAACCAGTTACCAGAAATCTGTAACGGTTAGACATACACTCTCACACATTTATTTGTAGATATTGATATCCTCTATAAAACTGTAGTACATCACTTTGCTCTATTGTCAATCATTTCCGCAGCGTACGAGATATAAGGATTTTTTTGGTACTTTTTCCACACGTTGGGTTACATTGTCGAAATTTTTCCCGGTTCCCTATTTTTTCTCGTATTAAATATAGCCTATGTTCATCAGGGATAATGTGGGATTCTAATGGTAAAAGATTTCTTTTAAATCGGTCCAGTAGTTTCGGAGCCTATTCAATTCAAACAAACAAACAAAAAATCACATCTTTCCTCTTTATAATATTAGTGTACATCAAAATCAATATTGAATTAAGTTTCAAGTGTATATCTTTAATGAAATATGTATAATAATAAGTACTCTATTTAGTAATACAAAAAAATTATAAAGTTTTAAAATCTAAGCCCAATTAAAAACATAAATGTCGAAACACAGTTGTTGCTTCGGTAAAATTTAAATATTTATAAAATGACTAGTCTGCCCGCGGTTTCACCTCCGTGCTAGGTTAGTCCATGAAAAATAGCCCGTGTTATTCCAGATACAACCTACCATTGAGCCAAATTTCATCCAGTCGGTTCAGTAATTTTTGAGTGAAAAACAACTATCCATCCATACCAACTTTCGCATTTATAATATTAGTAGGATTGCAACAATATATAGTTCAAATGTGTGGACACTAAATTTCTGGAGTTAAAAAAACTTGAATATCGGAGAAGGGCGCCGCCGGTCCGTCTGCTCTGCGACCTTGCGGTTGGGCATGCACCTGTTGTTGCAAGTCTACTTAATTGTATGCACAATACAGACGATACAGATAATGAACGGCTGTATACCAATCGTTCCTTTGTTAGACACTTAAAAAGAAACGCCCTGCATACACATGTACTGGCTAATGCGTCCTGAGTTCAAACTGAAATAATTTTATTTTAACGTAATCACTAAAAATTAAATGTCGTACACACGATTTCTATAAGCCTAATGTTATAGTATGACTGAAGTGATTGAAAGTTTGTTAAATGTTTTGACGACATGCTTACTGTAAGAAATAGGTGACCCCAAGGCAATGCAAGGGGGTACTTATATACATATGTACTATATTCGTTATTATAATTATATATCAATTCCAATAACATTTGTGGTATTCTTCAAAATTACATGTTCCTTAAAAACTTTAATTGCAAGCCTTTACTCATAAGCTCGGGTCTCCCCTTACAATGCATAACATATAGACCTCTGACTTGAAAACTTGTAACGCAAGATCACTTCTAAATTTAGTGGTACGTAAAGTTCGAACCCAGGACGTCCCGTTCCAGAGACTAGCATTAAAACTATATACTTACTATATTATTACTTCACGACTACATTGAATTACTCAACATTTGGTAATCCTAATGAGATTTCGAAATTCTGTAGGGCACGATCGTGAATAATAAATGCAGCAGTCGTAAGGTCGCAGTGGTCGGGCGCTCCGGCCGCTCCCGGGGGAGGCCCGCGTCCTTCACTGACACCTGTTGCAGTCGTCTGCCCCTGCCACAGACTACCTCGTGTTACTCTACACAGCCATCGATTACAATTTACTTTTTAATTTAATGTAAGCTCATCTCAGGGATAATATATATTTTTTTTAATTTGTTTACTTACTTATATACATAGTCTCACTGACATCTTTAAATTCAAGTTTATATAAAGTGCAATATATGTATGTATTCGTATAATTATTTATGTAATATGTACTTATGTATGTGTTTAATGTGTATGTATGTATATTATTACTTAGTATATATAAATTTGTTAATGTTTTTTCATATATTGTTATTATTATTAATGTTTGTTATAGTTTACGGCTACCATACATTCTCACCTTCACCAAGGGTTGACTGGTAGGGAGTGCCACCGGGCATTAAGTCCGCCCATTGTAAGCATTTGCAATAAAGGGTAAATAAAATATACGAAAGTAACGATGTCTGTCTGGCTAATACCTTTTCACTTCTAAACTACTGAATCGATTTTGATGAAACATAATACAGAGGTAGAATAGGACTTGAGGATAAACATAGGCTGTTTAAGGTTGAAAAAGCGATGAAATATAAAACTTTTATATTATTACAGATTGTACAGGGCTGGAAATAATATCAACGGAAGCAAATTGATACCTAAATGGAACCTTGATTACACTGACAATAGTATATAGGTCTGGTCTACCAAACATTTGGCCAGTGTATTGGAACGGACTTAGTGACTGAATTGAGACAAATATGTATATTAACCCCTCTATATAATTCCACAGTAATTCCTGCTAATGCCAAAGATCTCAGTAAATATGAAGACTGATTTGTAACTATTCGAAGCACCAATTTAAAAACAAAATTACCGCAGTGTATTGAATGTTCCGTTGAAGAAACGCTAATATAAATATTTAAGTTTGTCTGTCGTTGAATATCTACGAGCGATAAGATAAATGTGTTGAGGGAATACACAGAGTAAACGAAAACAGATCTACCTTGAGCTATGCAACAGATATCTACACTAAAAATAAAATACTAAACGGGTCAAGTCTGTATAATAAATATGTTTTTTGGAATGTTTTACTTTTAGCTTATCGATACAGGCTAAAAATATTTACATTTGCAATTCTATTTTTATTGGTATACCTCCACGGAAACTTTGTACAATGATAGTTATTTGTAACTTATATTATTGCTTACAATAACTTAGTTGTATATTATGTAATAGGTAATGTCTAGGACTTAATTATATACCTTAATAATATGTATATATATTATATAGTTTATATAAGTATTTGGATGTAACGAAATAGTTAGGAATCCTTGGAGGAAGCCTCTTACGCGTACGTACTCATGTTAAGATTTCCATGTCAGGAATCGATATAATAAGATATATACATATAATTATCTTAACGGTTATAACTCATAAAATTCATGATTCGAAAAAATATTCATGATGAATTCGTTTGATACCTAAACATTTTGTGAAATGTTCAATATTCTGAGTTTGAGTAACATTACAATGCTGAGGTATTACCAAAATACTCCAAGCTCGGTAACCATCCATCCGTTTTGACGTAAACTCGACAAGAAAAAATATAAAATAATGTAATAAAAACAGCGTACCAACTAACAACTTTTCATTTATTATTATAATTGCTATTGCAATAATTATTCTTCTGTATTCATGAATATAAAGAATATAATGAAAGTTTATTTGCTTGTCTGTCCAAACGAAAAACATATTCTGGACTCAAGAAACCAGACAAAGCTCACGTTATAGAAATCTGGTTAATGTTTGAATCATCTATTAATAATCTTTGTTTAGTCGGCACAAGATATTTCAGGTATATTTATGTAATTCCACTTGCCGTGGTGGTCATGTGATGTTTTCTCGGAGAATGAATGAATGAGAAACGTACGCTATTCTTGCTCATTAAAATATACACTGCAAAACATAGTTTCCTGTAGTTTTAAATAGGTTTACGATTTTAAGTATGTCAGTGGTACAGAGAGCCGAAATACATTAAACACGGAGGTTTTTTTAAATTTTCTTTTGTTTCTTTATTTAATTATATATAAATTTCCAATGTCACGATGTTCGTTTGAGCTATTCTCCAAAACCGCCGAAACGATTTCAATGAAATATATATTATTTCACAAATTATTTATTTATTTATAATTTCTTTATTCAGGAATCAGTTGATGGTACATTGTAGTTCGTTATTACTAATAACATAATGTTCCTTATATATTAAGTTTATTTAGTTACATTTGTTGTTGGAGCCATCCTAGTAAGCATCTTAAATGCCTGTGTCAGGAGACTCCGCTCTT
>DWJZ01000168.1:0-40182 GCA_018249125.1 Asbolis capucinus
AAAGTATTTAAAAGATCTAAATTCCGAACGTATACATAATTGCATCCCTCGTTTTTACGCATGAAAATCTTTCCGTCTATCTATCTTCTATGTAGATATTTACACTCATCACAGAATAGCTTGAGCTGGTTGGGAATCGAATCACGACCTCGACCCTCGGTGTAGCGGTCAGGTTCACTAACCAGACCAACCAGCCTGTTCATCAGATCAGATGAAATTTTGGTGTTCCCTAGCTTTAGGAGCTTTACGTGGCTACTGGAGGTCCACACAGACCACTGAGGGTCCACAAGGACTACTGGGGGCCATGAACTTACGAAGCTTTGGGTTTTGTCAGGTTAGTTAGGTTTAGGCTGTTCCAAGACATCCATCGAGATCAGAATGGTTGGCACCAGTCAATGAAAGGTTTAAATAACCCAATCGCGATTGTCTAAGAACACAACACGCACTTAGTTCATTCATTTCGGAACCATTCGGCGGCGTCTTCCTTTAGCAAAAACTGAAAGCGTCGGTCGCGGTAGGGTCGCCACACTGAGCGATGTTGCCGGATTATTGACGGACGTCCTGATATAACTCATTAGACTGCCTGCTTAGCTTTAATGTATCTTATATGTGCACCTCTTATGTTGTGTTCCTATATAATTTATCAATATCTATTAAAACAGTTATAATTTTTTATTCATTACTTTTTTATTCATCTCCTTCTTTCTGAGATAAGGTCGGTCTAAAGACATTTTGTTTTAAGACGAAATTATTTTGATACTTTTAATTTTATGAAAGTATTCTCCCGATTGTTGTCTATAAATGATGATTTTTTTCAATATAATTTTTTGATATAGAATCGTAAATTAAACTGATTTTAATGCAATTTTCTTGATTGTAAAACGTATTTGTAATCGAAAGGTATACCTTAAATTATTTCATAAAAAAGACACAAGAATTAAGTGAGTTAATTTAAAATTTATTATTGGACTCTTCCCAGCTTAGTATTAAAAGGTTTCTCTAAAAAATGTGCAAATTATTACTTCTTTAAAACCGTTTGTAATAAACATCAAATCATCATTATCCACATCAATAAAATTATGATCAAAAGTGTCCTGCTTTCAGAGCAAATACCACGGCGTCCCTGGTCGCCGGTGCTGCCACCTGATCCAGCATTGTTCTCTTTATTTGGGCAACACTAATTGTGAGTTCACCCTTATTACGGCCGCTCTTATACAGCTCTGCCCCGCAATAGCATGCTGTTGGCGACCAAAACGCGTCAAGAACACAACGACAACAGTTGTTAGCATTAAATCAATCTCTCCCAGAGTTTTGACGATCATAGTAGTATAGGAACCTCGGTCTGATTTATATTTTATATTTAATAAGTTAGTGCTTGCCTACGAAACCGCCTGATGGTAAGTGACGAAGTCTTTGATGATGAAGCGCACTAACTTATTCGTTGTACCTTAACGGAATTTGACGATCCTGATTAAGACGATAAGATCGTAATTCGACGCAGATTTGTTTGCCTTAAGCTACAAAAGAGCCGACGGATCATCTGATGGCTCGTGACCGGTCACCAATGCGTTGCTGCCGAGGAGGCGATGGATTGTCTGTGGGGCAATATCGAGAGGTCGTCATTTCGCGTTTAAGTTGTGTTAGTTAATATACATAGAGAAGAGGATAGTAGTGGACTTTTGTGTTATTGTTTCATCAGGATTGTTCATCACTAGTGACCACCGTTCATTAAGTATTTCTTTTGTGTTATATATTATAAGTATTATAAGCTTGCAAATGAAAATGTGCCCTAAGTACAGCGCATAAGCTTAGAATACTCTATTCAATTTGGTATAGGATAATTTGTATGACAAAGTCAAAGTCAAGTTACATTAATATTACATTTTAGGTTAATTCGGCAATGTTTCTATCTATAAGTTTAACTGAAATACTCATTACTACAAATATGAATCTATAGAAGTGTTACAATATTTAATAAATATCACAAGGGCATTTTCTGAGTACCTTATAAATAAATAATTGGTAATTTTTTATAGAAAATATTTGTAGACAATATCTCTTGATTATCCTGTTTTTGCCTTTTTATTACATTACAACCTATTGTCCTGGATCTGACGAGGAATCTGTTTATTTATATGATCCGAGCAGAATAAAGGGTTGCTGGATGTTATGTGGAGCCCCGAGGGGCGTGGTCGGCCTCCGCCGGAAAATAGGGCTCCGGTTGCACTTCCTTTGTGCTTTGTAGGTGTGCAGACCTCATTCAGTGCGGCCTGAAGAAAGCCCCTTGAAGTATTTGGAATGTTAGCCACTTCGTTCATGCTCGGGCTCCGTGGCTCCGAGATAGGAAATGGCGTGGGATGTTGTTAAACGCGTCCGATATCGTTCAGACAATAACTTTGTAAAACAGGAGTACTTACTTTTCAGTTAAGTTACTTCATTTGATTTAAGTAGTTTGTACAAATTTTATACTAGTTTATGCTAATTTTAATAGTTTATATTACTCTTAATAGTTTATACCAATTTTAATAGTTTATAGTAGTATATACTAATTTTAATAGTTTATACTAATTTCAATAGTTTAAAGAGTTTATAGTAATTTTAATAGTTTATAGTAGTTTATACTAATTTGAATGACCGCGAATACCCATAGACACATTACCTGCATTCTACAGGGAGGTATTACATACAGACTATGCGGTTTATTCAGCCTCACAGTTTAAACGTTGGTTTCCCTAATAAGATTCATTATCATTTTGTTTGGAGAAGGAAAACATCACGAGGACACTCGCACTCTTGAGAGTCTCCCTCCCTCCTGAGAGGTTCTCCGCACGGGTCTAACGTTGACTACGGCCAGTACCCCTCATTGTTTGACGAGACCCAAGCCCAGAAATGGGACATTTCTGTTTTATGTAAGTCCTTAAGAATATCCACAGAGCTTCCAAATTCTCCACCATGCTTGATATCTCGTAAAGCGCGACCCCGTCCACCGCACGGTGACTGTCCTGCTGCAAACCAGCGAAAACTTCACATATGTTTAAAAATAAACTCGTGACAACTAAATTAGTCGCCGGCTACATGAACACTTATTTATTCGGCTCGCAATCAGCAACCCAGCACGCTCTCCGCTGCAAGGAATCATCTCTTATAACCCTAAAATGAACCTCTTTCACGATTCTCGACGGTAAAACGTATAGATTAGAAGGCAAATTTCTGTGGCCTCTTCTTCTGTAAATCTTGGGTTATGGACGATGGAATTTAAATCTTACAGGTTTGAATTAAAGTTGAAATCGTTTCCCGGGTCAGGAGAGGAGGTCGGGGGAAGGTATCACCTCAAATAAATTGTCTCCGATATATCCCCGCGCGTATTTCACAAAGCATTTACACCTCGTTGGGCTGAGCGTACACTGATTTACTCAATTTTCATGAAATTACAATATCCTAATAATAAACATGCGAAAGTAATTCTGACTGTTATTTACCCATGCTTCGACTCCTAAATTTACAGAACTATGATAGGCTAACTTGAAAAATAAAATAGGCTAAAAATTGACTTTGAGAAAAGAAGGAGGAAATCACATATTTCTTCACTTAATGAAATAGTTGAGTTGTTAAAAATACGGTAACACAGTAGCAGAGTGAAGGCTTGACGTGGAATTTGGATTAATATTTGAATGGTGTACTTTACACTATCGTCGAAAATGAATGAATTAAAAATGAAACTTTGTATTTATGCAGTTTATATGAAATAAATTTAAGTTGAATGATTGAAATTTCAACTTGTGTGAAATGAAAATTGTTCTACTGTAACTAAATATAGAAAAAAACTGGTTAGCCATAAATTTTGGGGAAGCTGTAAGGATTTCTGGGGCTTGAACTTGCCACCCAATTTAATTTAGATTGTATCTATTTTTGTTAGGGTTTATTTAGCTAGCTTGCACCTTTTAAATATGTTTCCCTTTCTAAACTTTTAATTCCAAATTTAAGTTTTATTTTTTATATAATTTTAATTTGAATCTATGTAGTTTGTAATGCTAAAATGTATTTATTCAATTTAGTTCGTTTTCATTTAATTTACTTCAATAAACTATTGTCATCTAATTCGATGTTATAAAGTTAATAATTTTGCATGTTATATGCACCTGTAATTGAGGTAGCACTAAACTTGAAATTGTCATTTGTATTTATTTTATGTATGTCTTAGTATTGATCGTTGATGCTTTTTTAATAAATATTTTGCATATTCACTCTCAATATCTAAGAACCAGTTTATGTAGATTGTAGATTTTAATAAAATGTAGAAGATAATTGTAAAATTTTAATGTTCCATGTTTATAATGTTGCCATTAACATTAAAAATATCTGCAGAGCGGAGTGTGCGCCAGCCCTACACCCTAACCGCTCCTTAAGCGGCATATCAAAAAGGATTATTCGAACGCTATAAATATGGCGGCCGAGATTATAATAATTTGAATAATAACATTAAAATAATAATAATGCGGCTGTGAGGCACGCCGCCGATGGAGATGTCAACTCTTAATAGATTTATCAGGGGCCGTACATCAAAATTATTATGTTGTTCTCCCGGACCGGATCATTATCGGTTCATTAGTCACCGGTCCGGCGTCACCGGATGAGGCGGCTTCTACCGACCTACAAAGGATCATCGATTAGCCTTTTCTTCTCCTTCCTTTCTTCTCCTCCCTTTCATCTTCTCTTAGGGCAGGCCGAACAAATGCTGCAGCGCAAGAGCTGGCTATCACCTTCCACGTTCCATGACTTGTGGATTGATTGTCCTGACTCCATTACAGTGTGAAGGAGTGAGTGGTTATTGTGTGAGTGTGAGAGAGTGGTTACGGTGTTTCAAAATGAAAGGTCAGTATATTTTAGTAACTCGCTAATATAAATCTTTAACAGCCCCTTATCTGAACTAGCCTAGCTAGATCCCAGGTTCGATTCCCGCAGAAGAAAGTAACATCGCAAATAATTATTTATTCTTCGGTGTTATTTGAGTAGTTTTGCTCCCGCGAACAAGGAATCTTGCTGCATATGTGTGAGAATACGCATAAGCGTTGGGGCGCGTATTTATAATATAAATTATAAGAGTTATTAAACGTAGCCTTAAAAAGCGGTGATAGCCTAGTGGTTTAGAATATGCCTCCTACCCGGGGGGTTCGGGTTCGAATCCCATGGCGCGCAGTTCTGACTTTTCGAAGTTATGTGCATTTTAAGGATTTAAATGTCACTCGCTATAACGGTGAAGGAAAACATTATGAGGAAACCTGCGTGCCGGGGAGTTTGCAAAACTCTAAGGTGTGTGAAGTCTGCCAATCCGCGCTTGACCAGCGTGGTGGACTATGGCCTTAACCTTCTCATTCAGTGAAGAGACTCGTGCTCAATAGTGGGCCGTGATGGGTTGAAACGTAGCATAAGTTAGCTGGCTCCATCCTATTTATGACCCAATATTGAGCACGAGACTCTCCACGTGGCTGAGAAGACTGGAGCATTCGCCACGCTGGTCCAATGCGCATTGGTGGAGGGGTTAGTAGCAGTGTCAGAAGGTTTTATGACGTCTAAAATCTTCCGACATGGCAGAACGATTCTTATCTAATAACTGTACTGTTAACAGTTGAGGAGTTCCCATCTCTGGAGCCTTACCTGAACGTAGTATCAAGCCATGCATTTCATAGAAATGCATTGTCATTAGAACTGAAGCAGTATGGAAAATTTCAGCTCCGTAGTGTAAGAGGAAGTGGGTCTAATTAATATTGCGGGATTTGACCCGAAACTAAAACATATACTTATATACATACATACACTGCAAGCTAAATGAAAGCTTGTAAAAACCGTTTCGGTCTCCATCTAATACCCACTATCCTCCCACCAAACCGTTGTTGCATAACTTCACCGATCACTAACGATCGGTCCAAGTCACCGGCCTATAAACTCATCTTGCTTATACTGAGTGACTTTTTCATGGAGCTACACTGTAAAAACAGTGACCGCTCTCTGCAGACTTGACAGTTAGTTTTGCGGCAATAATTTCGTGATTGACAGTTTTATACCAATCAAACTTGTTTGACAGTTGTACAAATATAGACAGCTACGACAGATTTATGTAAATAGTTGCAATCAGAATAATATTTAGGTTTTTTTTCATACAGGACAGTACACGGGTTAGTTCGAAATCAAATATATAAGTAAATATATTTGTATTTGTGTATTTATGTACGGCTATCGAGTAGGTACGGTTGTCATATTAATCAATATGTCCGATTAATTAAACGCAAATATATGTTGTCTGTACTTTACAAGTATATTTTTTACTAAGTAAATAATACATTAGTTTTTACTTATACATGCGAGTAACTCTGTTTGTTTCACGCCTCAAACTACAGAACGGGTTTTGATCAAAATTTGTACAGAGATAGAATTTGAGAAAACACATTGACTTTTTTTTATTTTTTTACATATTACAAGGTGCTATTGTAGACAAGCATTAAACTTCAAGCATTAACCTTGACTACCATCCCACCTGATGGTTAGTGGTGATGTAGTCTTAGGCGGTTTACCGTCTAAGATGGTTTACCGTCAAGTTATTGAGCTTTAGTTCATTAAATTAGAAGATGCCTATTCACTCTTGTTTTGAAGACACCTACATTATACTTCACCGGAAACACAGACATTGTCAACTTATTCCAGTCCTTCGCGGTACCCTATACGAAGGACGAGAAGAAGCGTGCCATCTGTACCGAAGGGATATCCTCGGTGTAAGGATGGATACCCGGGGTGCGTCGTGTCATACCATGGTGGAGAGGGGTGGGGGGAATGAAGTGGTATAATTCTTGGGCACACTCTCTAATAATTCGTAAACAAGGTTTACAGGGGTTGAAATAAGGGATGAAAAGTCAAAGTCAAAATATTTTATTTCATCATAGGAACACCGAGCTCACTCAATGAACGTCAGAAGATAACATACACAATATTCAGACATTCTTATAATGCAAGTTTGTATGCAAGGCCGTCATTATCGAATATATGGCCATAAGCTTGGAATATTTATACATATTCCAAAAAAAAAGTTCGTTCTACAATTTTTAATATTACGACTTGTTGGAGGAATGAAATAGAGTTTTGTCTAATGGCTATATAATATACATATAATGACTAAGGAGTTTACTTAGATCATAAAGATTGAACACACTATCGTCAAATATTTACAATAGTCGAAATAGTATGTATTCTTATTATAATGTTTAGAAGTTAAGTAAATTTATTATGCTTACTACAAAACATGACGTATGTACATGTAAAATTTTATTTAGAGAATATTTTCGCGCGAAAATGTATAACAAAAAATAAAAAAAATTTGGATCTTTGCAAAAATTTTGGATTCTCTCTACAATTCAACTTCTACAAATACTCTATTCTGTTGAAATTATACATGCAAAAGTTTTTGAGGATGTATGTTTGTTACTCCGTTTCGCAAAAACTACTGAACGGAACTAAATTACATTTGGCACTGATATTTATTGGCACATTACAATCTGCAATAAAACACAGGCCACTTTTTATAACTACCACACGAGTGAAACCGCGGGCGTAAACTAGAGTCACAAACGCAAGCACCATCTCCCGTGGGTGGTATATTGTTTTACGAGGTTCACGAGGACAGGCTCTCGCTTTGTCCAGCTCACAATAGGACACGTCAGGAATGCGCCCTGTCACAACTGACGAAGTGCCTTCATCGGTCTTCGTGTCACATATATGGCCTGACATATTGTACTTTGTAAAAGTAGGTATGGAAATATGGCTGTTTGGAATTACTGTGAACGTTTTAGAAATCAGCTAACATCGTCTCCTGTAAAACATAGGTTTGATTCTCTGGGTATTGCTATATTCGGTGCTAATTTGATTTGGATTTTTATAATACAAAATCGTGATATTTGCACCGATGTAGACACCTATTTCTTACTAATATTATAAGTGCGAAGTCAGACAGGAAATGGACATTTGAAATAGGGGAAAAAAGTTTGTGTGGAACTTCATTATCATCGCATATCGTCTTAGACAAAATATTAATGTACTTAACAAATTATTAATTAATATTCTTTCCAGAGCTTTTCAGATTTTGACAGGCGGGGGGGACGAAATTGGGGATGAAAACTATCCGTCCTGTCCAAGCCGCATTGAAGCTGTGTAATCCAGTGCTCTAGATATCCTCAGGAATGAGGACAGATCCTTGCCCAGCAGGGAGATATTAACGGCTTTAATTTTTCTTTAATTCGTAGTAATCATTGCAGAACTGTCCCACTATTGGGATCGGGTTTTGCATTCACAATATGGTAAGAGGTAACGGCCATAGTCAACCACGCTGGCCAATTGACGGATTAGTGGACGTTTAATTCGTAGTACTAAATAGTTAAAGCTCAAAAAGTAGTTTAGTATCATCGCAATTACCATCAGCGAGGTTATTGTCACACATTAGTTTAATTTTAGTAAAAATAACCTTTATTAAAATATTTAAAAACAAAAGCCTTAATTATAGAACCGTAATAACAAGAAACACGAATAAATTTTACGGTATTGTGAACCGTTAAGCGAGTTCCCTTGTCTGGAGCCAATCCTGAACGTAGTATCAGGTCATGCTTATCATAAAAAAGCATTGTCATCAGGACAAAAAACTTACGCAAAATGTAAGCTCCGTAGTGTAAGAGGATGTGGGTCTAATTAAGCTTGCAAGATTTGACCCCTAACAAACAAATATATCAATAAATATACTAACATACTAATATACAAACATACACTGCAAGTTAAGTAAAAATTAGCTTGTAAAAAGTTATAAACGATCAATTACAAATCTTTAGTATACATATATTATCGATGTAAATGTGGTCAGGTATGGTAAACGCTGGTCGTATCCATCAATTATAATTCAGATGGCAGCGACCGTCTCAATTATTGTTATCGAGAATTTGATAGATGGTGTGTGAATGTCCGAGGTTCGAGTCTGGGGCCTCCCGCTTATGATTTATGTGCGAAGTCATTCTCAATGACATTATCTAATTTATAATTACTGTAGTTTGAATGTGTTGTGATTGGCTAATGGCGAAAGGGAAATGAGCCGCGCATGAATTCTTTACCACTAGCGGTCAACCATTAGCTTTCTGACCGCACATGTTGTTGCTAAGCAACAAACGGTGTTATTGTTCCGTTAGTAGGTACTCAAGTAGCATAATGAACAGTACTGAAATGAAAATTCAAAAATAAAAAATTGTGTCTTTCATTTTTATCCTATACCGCTTTGGAAAGGGTTTCATTGATGAGAAGAACGTATAAAATAAATTCGTCAAAAAACTCGGAAAAATTATGCAAATCGTTAGATAGGTTATGACTAATATAATTTATGTATAACTTATAATAAACCTGTAACGGGTTCAATTCTGCACATTAAGTATGTATTTTTTGAAAATTTTAATGCAGGGAGGCTTTTTTTGCCTTTGTCTTGTGTTGTATCTGTTTTTGTATTTTGTGCTTTATTTAATATTTTGTATGTATTGTGCTGTTTTTTGTTGTTTAATATGTACTTTCCGAAATAAAAATTATTATAATTATTTGTAATCGATATAGACACAAAAACATTTTTTTTATTTATTGTCTATCTGTCTGTTCGAGTTTTTCGCAAAAATCCATAGACAGATTTAAATGAAACTTGGCATAGTCGTAGTTTAAAACCCGAGAATTGTTATAGGATACATTTTATCCCAGGAAATGGGTTAGTTCACACAGGATAACAGGTTAAAATTAGTATGGCAACTTCTAGAACATAATATACTTATTGTTAACTAATATACATATATCTTGTTGAATGTATTTTCTATAACTAAACACTTATTGAATGTTCTTTGCGTTAAGAAAATATACTAATTATCTAAATAATTTGACTGCAATTAAGTTGAGAAGTTGATGATTATCAAAATATGGAACAAGATTTATTAAAAATATATAAAAAACGCTAGCATTAATTATAAATCCATAATACAAAGAAACACACAAAATTTCATAACTTATTAACCGTTGAGGAATTCTCTTGTCTGGAGCCAATCCTGAACGTAGTACCAGGTCATGCTTGTCATAAAAATGCATTGTCATCAGGATGAAAGCATTATGTGCAATTTCCGCTCCATAGTGTAAGAGGGAGTGGGTCTTATTCAGCTTGCAATATTTGACCCGTAACAAACAAATATACTAACGTACTAACATACAAACAAACATTGCAAGTAAAATAAAAGCTTATAAAAAGCTAGCTATCAGTCGTTCTTAGAAGTAATTATTACATTCAGCATTTTATTAAATTATTTTATGCCAATTGTTAGTCGAATTGGCGACATTCGATTCAATATAAATTATCGCTAATAAAATAAGACATCGATAACGGACGGTATTTAGCTCGGTAGCGGATCGGTGCTCAAAGATAAGATATCCACAGATAGGCAAAGTCCATGTACAATGAAAATTAATTGATATATTCACCTGCAAAACAATTTGATAAAAATGCGGAAGGCGAAAAAGTCACAAAATGCATCTTGATTCAAAATTGCGCCATAATCGTTATTGGTATTACACTACGGTGTATAAAACGACTACTATATAAGGTTGATTAGTCGAATGTGTTGTCAGAAACAATTCAGCCTAGATCTAGGGGCTAATAAGTTATGTAGGCAATGCAAACAGAGCGATATTTCCCTGAATTTACAAGTGAATGTAGTTGAAAGACACGGCGCTGCGCGAGTCTTGAAGGGCAACCATTGTCTTAGCCGGACCCTGCTGGCTTCGTGGACAATTGGGGATGTTCTCCAGCCAGTAGGCTCGCGATCCATCACTCGCTGTGGACGCTACTGCGCGGTTTCGACAGGAATGTCCGTTACACATTTTTTGTGTTTTCATAGGATTTCATACAGGGTGTTTTCAAATCCTACGATATTTTAAAAGATATTTTTATGACGTCGTTGGAATTGAATTTTAATTAATATATGATAGGATAATTTAATTGATTGCTTATCGTTCATTGATTAGTACGTATGCACTAATGTACAAATGTTTGTGATATAAATGTAGATCTGACACTTTGTAAGAACTAGTAACTGTATTCGTAAGGCCATTTTATTATTACGTTTTAGTACTTACTACATTATTTATTCAGCCCCATACAAATGAGAACATGGTGATTTAAATTTTTACTTAATGAAATACACTTTAAAATGTACGGTATGTTTTTTAATTTTTGTAATCTAGTTGAAAAGGTACTTATTTAAAATGTCTGAAAACCAAAATATTTTTAAGATTGCATTCTTTCTTACAGCTCTTTACATTATCCCGCCTTGTATACCATTTGTCTAAAAATAATATAATAAATAAATTAATTAATAAAAATAATATAATACAATTAAATAAATATATGATTAACATTGTCTAAGTATCGTTTGATTAACATCAATTGTTTTGTAAATTCCCAAACATCCTGTAGGAAGCTTGCAAAGTTACTTATTATTGTGTCTGCAGGTCTCATTGTACGCGCCGTGTCCACACAGTGGCCCTCAATGGCTGCTAATGTTGTTTACTATTGTTCCTCTGTTGCTGCTAGAACAATGCCGGTGGGGCACGGAGCGGGGCGTGGGGCACGGGGCGTGGGGCACCATACACCATCTTCTCAGAACACAAGCCCCAACCGTTTGATGGATCGAGCCTCGTGATGGAATGTTTGACAGCTCGTTGCGTGATCATGAAGGTAGTTATAGTGACGTGTTACAATGCAAATCTTTTTTTGGTGTCTTTCTATGACACTTTCACATTTGAATATTTTCATATTCTCTCTGCACATTTCAGATACAGATTATTTTATTTTAAATTGCGTACAACATTGTTTTAGGACAACTTTTAATACTTTACCTAGTAGGTACTGGATAGATTACGGTTACACATACAAAAACAGCTGTTATTCATTCAACACAATACACGTATATACGAGTATACGATATTATGTAACAAACTACATACAAGATAAACTATTAGGTCTTTTAAGAAAATTTGATCACTGGAAAATTCACATTTGCTCCATCACATCGAGCAGCCTTAGCTAACTTTAATAGAAATTATGGAAAAGGGGGGTGAAAATTTGTACTAAAATACCTCTTAATGTATATTATGTAAGTATTTGTTTTTGGAATGAGAAATACTGTGTCTAATAATAAATAAACGAATATCTTTGGACAACTCACACAAACCACCTGAACCTAAATTAAGCGTTAGCTTGTACTATGGTGAACAGACAACTGATAAACAAACATATATACTTTTAAAACATATTTTAATACATATTTTTATTACACAGCCAGACACACAGAACAAACATTCCTGCTCATCACAGAAAAGTTTCACTTGGGTGGGAATCGAACTCACAACCTTCGGTGTAGTAGTCAGGTTCACTAACCACTAGACCAACAGGCCCTGAGAAATACTTACCATTTTGGATTCTTTTCATCCCCAATTATACCAGGGTTATACCTTCCCTAATTATACTTTGGGATACGGGATGAAATTTTGTGTGGGAGTTTTGGGCCACAGGTAATAAAAAGATATGTATCAGATCTCACTTATATTAAATCCATGGTTTAAATGATCTAGGTAGCTCCATGGTATCCGGGAACAATAATTAAAGTGCCTCGAGTAGGTATAGATATAGATCATTCATTTGGAGGCGATTATTGAACAAATTTAGTTGTGATTGAATGATATTGTTATAATCTGTTTGTTTTCGTTTGATAAACATGTTTAGTCTTTTATCGACGTGTTTGTGTTGTATTGAAGAACACCTTCAGGATTAGGGATCCTGGGGACAACTTGAATATTAGAGAACCCATACCTAATAATTAATAAAATTTTTGATGAATTTTGAAATCTTTGTTAATATTGAATGAAACATCAGGACTAAATAAATTTATAAGGATTTTTACTATGGACCATAGATAATTAGGTAGAAATTATGACACTTAAATGTTTAAAAAGGCGTTTTTGTTGTTTAAAGCCCCCAGACAGCCCTCGACATTAAAACGAGTATATTGATATGACGTATTTTTTATTTATTTTTGTTATTTTTTAATTAAATACATAGTAGCGTGGGTCGTTGTAGCGAGGGTACTTGTAGTTATGTTTAAATTTAGAGTTCCTTGGAATTAATGTTTTTTCTTTCTTTCAGTTGATTTTACGGACATCTAAGTTTTGTAACAACAAATGTGTATAATTATATTAATCCTTGTAGGTATATGCAGCAGATCGTGTTGCGCTTGTGGTAACAATAAATTTATCAGGTTTGATAACAACTGTGATACGACATCGGTGGTCAGCCATTAAGCATTATCGCATAATTAACTGATTAGTTTTTGCAAATAATCACGATAATAAATTCACTTAATGATAAGCTACACCAAAATCCAAAGTCCGGGAACTTTGACTTTTTGATAAAAATGTTTTCATTGTCGTCGAACATCAATATCTCTTGGAATGCAATCAACAGCATAAACAGACTTTATAAAAAATATATTTTTGTAA
The DNA here is from genome assembly GCA_018249125.1 of Asbolis capucinus. Lineage (NCBI taxonomy): Eukaryota > Metazoa > Arthropoda > Insecta > Lepidoptera > Hesperiidae > Asbolis > Asbolis capucinus. Next base: position 13,606 of record DWJZ01000168.1, read on the forward strand.
ATCGAACAGATAACAGAAACTTTTTTCTTTATTTTCAATCGGCACTAATTTACAACATTCTGTATTCTATTATTCGTGAATTGTTTTGTAAGTAATCCTTACAAATGTAAACTTATTCCGTTGTCCCAGTCCCGGGACAGGGACTTCGCCCCCGCAGCTCTCGACAATATCAGATCAGGACAATAAATCTCTAGAACAAAGCCACAATTGGAAACGACCAAAACAAATTAAGCGGTGTTTTGTTGGTACTTTCTTTAGAAATCTGACCATTCAGGGGCATCGTAAACCTATAGGAGTGTGAAATATATGGCCGCTGTAAAGTTTGGGCGAGCTTCGACTTGTAGATGTTTATTGTGCGCCCTGCACTGGCCTTCGTGTGGACCGGGCAGTATGCTATAGTGACCATCCATTTTACTATCAACTATATTATAAATAATTCGAATTTATTAACAAGATAAATGTCTTTTGTAATAAAATCTGTGACGTAATGAAATATATACAATTTATTAATTTACATTTAATTGGATAAAAAATCATAATATATTGGATATTTATTGAATCTAGCCTATCTGGAATTTTATCGACTCAAACAAGAACTTTTTTGTGGAATTACTTTACACGGAAACTAGACAGACAAATGGCGTGTATGTAATTGAAACTTACAAAGCAAACTTTTTATTCCTTAATTTAATCCCGCGGGATTACGTAGAACGGTTTTATGGGTCGTTCTTTGTGTTCCAATGGTATCTACCGATAATTTAAATCATTTGCAATATGTTTTATATGTACATGTAATAAAAAACTGTTTATATGATTATGGTTCCACGGTAAGTAATGTCAGAAACGATAACGGTTTACAAATGATAACGTTTATTGAATACAATCACAGACAGAAAATAAAAGATAAAAACACAGTGTGCAAATAAATGTATCAAGAAATATGAGATTACATCCGATAGAGGTCGCTACCAGTAGGTTATTTGTCCCAAAAATTTAGTTAAACTGGTGGCCATATTTCCATAAACACAAGATGTCCGCTACAATTCTCATTTCGTTGTAAAACGCGTGGCAATTCGAAGCGCACTGTTCAGTTATTCTGTTAGTTAAACTGGACGTAAACAATTGTTAATATAATTTATGACTTTTATTTATGACGCTGCAACCTGTTAAAGAGTTGATGACGTTTGTTTGGTCATATTTAGATCGACGTCATTTGTTACTTGTATACTGAAGAGTTTTAGAGGATGGCGAATGTTTGTAGATACCTAATGTTTGGTTTATTTTTGACGCATTGAGCAAAAATTAGGAGAGTAAATTAGTAGTTTAGTTTTTTCTTCGATTTTTAATGTTGTTCTTCCAACTGTATGCTACATTTGCAAAATCATTGCATTGCATTTACAAAGCAAAAGATAAACTTTTTAGAAATATCTTTATCTTGTTACGCAAAAGAAGTATGACTTCTTACGTGCTTACCTACATAAATAACAACACACCATTTTTTTATGACATTTTTTAGCAGCAAATCTTTTGTTTTTTTTTCAAATTAATTTAGGGAGTTGTAGATAAAAGTCATATTGGTTTAGGTTACTTTTACAGAAATAAATAGTCGAGGATTAAAAATAAAGTTATCACTTTGCACTTGTGGGAAGCATCGGACTCGTATTGTATGTTTCGTCTAGGAAATTCATTAATATATTTTGCTATATTTTAATTATTTTCTCCCGCAGCTTTTAACTACAAACTTTCTTTGATATCTTTTTTTACTTTTCCTTTTCATCTGCCATTCTTGTGATATCTTTTAGTCTTCATTTCACGTCTTATAATCTCCAATTTTCTATACTCAAAATTGATCAACTGATTAATTGCGCAACTAAAGAGAATTAATCAAAATTATTTTCAAACTATCATTCATTATCATTGCAATCCATACCTGTTCCACTGTTGAACTCGGGTCTCCTCTCAGATCGTGAGGGATACAGCCCATAGACCACCACGTGACCATGTGCGGATTACTGGACTTCACACACCTTTGAGAACTTCACGGAGAACGCCCAAGCGTGCGCCTGCAGAAAGCTTTTTCTCACGATGTTTTCTTTACCGTAGCAACTGATAGTCAACTTCTGATATGCACATTTGAAAATTAGAAGTGCGCCCCGCAGGCTTTGAACCCAACACCTCCCGTTCGAAAGACCATCGTTCACACCACTAGGCCATCACTGCTAGTCTATACTATTAATATACTTTAGGTACGATAAAAAATTCGAGACAACATCGAATGATATATGGCGAGAGTAGCCATTACGGAGTTAACCCGGCTAATGGTCGCGGGGTAAATAATTACCGACATCTCAATTTGTACCGCGGAATGTGATCACGCTGTGCGGCTAATCACGACTCAGTACGAGTAGGTACAGCGAGCCCAGGGCTGGCGGGGTCCGGAATTTGATTATCTTATTTATGTTTGTAAAAAAATAATTGTATTTCAAATTGATTTAACTTTTCGGTTTTTAATTTGCCAATATTATAATATACATCCGTTACAATAAGGGTGACTTTCTGTCTTACAACTTATTATTCCTGATTCTAAGAGTGCAGTAGGTAAGTAGGTGAATTATAAAATTCTTAAATTGTAATACACACGAAAACTTTTTTCCATTTCCTTAAACTTACAACAAATTCGGCTTTTCTTTTAAAAAAATAATTAATATGTACATATGGATTAGAAACAAGTCACATTATTTTCGTTAGAAATTCCAATAACCTTACTTTTACGTCGAAATCAAATTCAGAAAATTTAAACGTACATCTAAGAATTGCAAAAAGTTCTATTTATTTTTTGTTCCTACACACATGTTTCGATTGTTTATCTAATATCAAAATTAAATTACAAGTTCATCGGGCACCTGTTGACGTATCCTATGACACGAGAGGGCAGCACAGGCGGCTGATATAATTGATGAGCGGCTCGCTGGACCCCCGCCGGCAGCGGAGGGTCACGCTTTAGCCTGGGTCTAAGATACAGGCGGAGAGCTTAGCTTCAAATATTTCGATTTCATGTCTTTAAACCTAGAGTAAATCTTATTATAATGTTCAATGATCACGGAATAAAAGAAGGAGAATTTGTTTTATTTCGATAAAGAATATATTATCTTCCAAGTTAAGATACGCAGGCCATTTGAGCTTTAAGCAAATACTCTATTGATATTTAATTAATGTGGCTCTGATTAAACTTAGGAGTACCTTTGTAGCCTTTAGTCCTTCCACATTATTCATAGATACATTTAAAACAGGTGAAATTTAATATTTGCATCAGAGCTCGAATATTTCTGGCACTGAGACTGGATTAGACTGCATTTGTAACTGTAAGCACTATCTATCACCGTTATCTTTAGAAATACTTGCGTCCTCTGCTATTTTATGACTTGAGCCTTACCAATATCCACATACCGTATCTTGAGCGGTGGGTTGCCAAAATAAAACATTAATATTATAAAGTTTTAATACAATTCCACGTTTCACCTGCTCTAATGAGAAGAATCTTTTTAGATGTCTCGTAACCGAAGAACAATGGGGGTTTGTGCAGCCCGTCACACTACTATGATTTATGTTATAGCAATAGGCCTCTAACACTATCCAATTTTTATATTTATACGATGCGGACTGTAATTTTTCATAAAGTAACAAATTGGTAAAAGCATGTGCCAATGAGTGGACAGCGTGAACTACGGTTTGTATTCTACAGTTACGTATATTAAACACGTTTACCTTCTTGTATACGTTTATGAAAGTCATATGTAAAATAAAATTTGTATTGTCTCATACTACATTATGTATCCAATGTATTTATAACTTAAAACTGAAACCATCGTTTGAAATTGTTAATAAAGTAATCTTTGTATTTATTCAAAGAATCGTAGTCGTATCGTGATCAAATCGTACATTCTAAAGGAATATAAAAAAGGTACATTTTCATAATGATATCTTAATTTCAACGGCGTTTGTTGATCGTTTGTGGAAGCTTGACACAGAGGTGGGATGTTTTATTGTTGCCCGACCACGATCAGCCCGACTCCGCTACGGTCATAAACAAGGGTATAAAAATATTTTAGAAACAGATGACGGTACGAAAACTTTACACTCTTAAATGCCAAAACACTGGGAAAAATCACGCCGAGACTTTAAGCTCCTGATCGAATCAAGTACAATTTATTTGCGTTTTTCCTGTTTCCTTGATAAGAAAAGTTGCGTTTAAGGTACATATATGTTTTTTTTTAAATAATAAAGAAGTATAGTTGACAATGTTAACTGAAAACTGGTAAAAAAATCAATATACTAATTGTTTTAAATACAATATCTTAATTTATTTAAATACCTGTTTACGTATCTGATACAAATTTATTTAAGTACCTGTTAACTCAACATATTGTACATACAGTATTGTACAGAAATATTTATGAATCAGCAAATAATTTAAAAAATACTATAATTTCCATAGTATCGGTAATTAGAAGTACTACCTACCATACGTATGTAAAATTCTTTGCAGTTAATATTCATTAAATGACCAACAATATACACATAAACAAAATATTATAGATGAATAAAGGTTCAATATATTTTTCACAGTAAATTAAATTATGTTTCTCCAAAGTACATTGTAAAACGATGTAGTTCCATAAACCTTTAAAGGAAGTTTCTTTTAAATGCAAACGACGCAATACAAAAGAATTAGTTATTTTCATGCATACACCGTCTAATGAGTTACAACGATATTACGCTACTAACAAGTGAGGGGTGAGCAGGAATGAAATTACCTATACAAAAGACTCGCAAGTCGCTCCGCGGGGCGCCTGTTATCACACCCGACTGTGTAACTAACATTAATAACTATTTTCACCTCTATTACAAGAGAATTAAAGCTATGATCTTTGAACAAAATGTGCGAGCGGAGATGTCTTTATTATACAAATAAATACACTCGTTAACAATTGTGTCGGCGTGGAGTGCGATGCTTATCGGGTCAATTTTACCCCGACGGCGAAGGAGGGTTATGTTGGGAGTAAAGATATGAATTGAGTGTGTATGCTGACTTGCATATGTGAATATTCTTTAGCACATGAGCTTTATTTAGAGCCCATGGGGCCTACATTATCGTAATAATCACCTCGAAATATTTGTTTTGTTTGTTTGGAGATTTTTTTGGTTACTGATTTCTAAATAAGTAAAAATAAATGAAGTAACTCGCTGCAGTACATTAAAATAATCATATTTTGACTGTGAATGTGATTCGTGAATAAAATAATAATGGGGAACATATTTTGACATTTTAACATTTAATAAATAACCACGTTAGTTCCTACATTAAAATAAATAATTTGACTTTCGGCCGTCTGCTCAGATGCCTCTGCATTAAAAAAATCTGGTGTTACTCATACCGCACCATTAAAAAATCCCATAATGTTTTTGTACCTAAATCCTCGCTTTTACCTTCGTTATAAAGAAATCAAGTGGACATTAGAGATAACCAGGTCGCCTCGTCTCCCTCGTCTCCCCAGCCATCAATGTCATCAATTGAAATACGCACCTTAGTTTTAACGACACCAGTTATAACCAACACTACTATATTACGCCTAAAACAAACTGGTAGATAAGCAAACTCGTAAACTGACCGAGATGACATAAAATGCAATTAAACGATATCTTCTTAATAACCTAACAGGTGGAGATGGTCGTAAAATATTTTATGTTCCGCCCTTCGGCCTCCCTTCACCACTGTGGGATTTAGACAAACAACCAAGCATCTTCAGGCTAACCTTCACAGTCACCAGAATATAAGACTGAGTAAAATTGATTTACAGATACCTCGAAGATCTCTTACTCCAGTTTTAAATATTCTATTTGTTCTTTATCTTCAAGTTATGTCAAGCAATTTTCAAGAATTCTCTAATTCTATGTATTGAATCGTGTTCTATATTTTTCCTAGTGATATTTGTAGTAAACCTGGTTTTTTATTTCGGTTGTATTTCGATTTTACTTCCTGTTTTTAAAGTTTAAGATTAATAGTGTCGTAACGTAGACAAGATGTGGGCATATTGATAAAAATATAAAGGCGCTCGCTAGAATCCTTTTAGGTCGTGGCCTCAGAGATGGGTCCACTGCACCCTAGCTACGGTGCTGGTAATCACCGGGTTTATTCAGATCGCCCTAGATATCTTTATATTATGTTCTCAAAGACTCTAGTTTAACAAACCACTCTCATCCAACTTTATGAATGATCGCCTCGAGTCTGGCAGTCCGACAGATACGACTTGCTGTGACGTTGCTCCAGTGTAATTTTCAGAATGTATTGCACTAAAGCCAAGAGCAACAGCAAATGAAGATGTTTATTTACAAGACTCCGTCATTTTATGGTCGTCCAGCCGCTCCGCTCGTAACGGTCAGCGTATTTGACAACCGCAGCAGTAAACGTCAAAATTCAACTCGCCTTCCCAAAACTACGGTGACATTTGTAAAATTGATTACCGCCATAACATTTTTAATGGCAAACCACATTTGTGAAGCTTTCCCACTGTTTCATAACATTTTTATTTACAAGCCAACGCTTTGTTGGTTTAATTTTATTGTCTTTTCAAATATCATAAAATTTTGTAATGTTTTATCTGATACTGTATCGACTGGTGTTTACCTGTACAAATTTTTGGCTGCTAATTTTATGAACACACTTGTTAGTCGTAAAGTTGAATTATAAACTCGTTCAGAAATGTCTACTTGTGTGTTTAAATTTTATATAGCATGTAATTTTAGGGTGTGTTCATTCTAATAACAATACTCCGTATGGAAGTGGAAGCTCTCCTGGATCAGTTACGGGTGTGGGATCTGCAAGTCTTCGATTTTTGTGCCATTAGATGTCCAACGAAGAACTTCAATCGTGATTGATTTCAAGAACTACCGTCCTGAACGTGCCGTCCAGTAGTAAGAGTTCTAGTGGCTACAGAACAGGCTACTAGAAACAACGCAGACCTAACAAGCAACTGGACTAGCCACCGCCGTCCGTCTGATAAAAGTTTCAATAAAGGTGTCACAAAATGCAACGTCCAGTAATTGATACGGAACCAACTTGTTATCTGAAATGGACACATTCCCCTGGGTTTATGGGTGATAAATACTTTATAGGCCCGTCATAATGACCGTGGAGTGGTAGTTTTAGTCGCGGCCCACCGCGCGTTAATTTCTGTTTTACGAGTTGGATATTTTGTCACTGGGATGCTGTATACATAGAGTCTAATATTTCTGAGTATAATTGCCTGATAATTTTTAGAGAATAATTATTGTTTTATACTTTCTTATGTTGTTGCAATCTTTTTGAATTAAAACTTTTAATTAATAACTATTTGTTTGTATCATTGATATTATTGTTTTATATTTGGAACAATGTAAAATTATTCTAAATATAAAATAAAATATTATGACTGAAGATAGCTCTCCTCTGAGATTTGTTATAAGATTGATTGACAGACTAACAAATAAGAATACGCTGTCATTTTGTATGTTGATTTATTAATAAATAAATATTTTAATTTCTGGTTTACTTCTTATTTCCCTTTGGAACCCGGATCCAAGCAGTTTAAGACCAAGTTGAACTGTTCAATTAATCATATTATGGTCGAACGAGATGACAAATACCTAGCAATTAGAGATGGCAAGCGTCGTAATGAGTAAACAGCGCGCACGCGCCGGCCAGCTGCACTCAGCCACTTCCTCTGATCTTTGACTCGGCCAATTGTCCGCATCTGCCGTCTTGTCGGTCCTCACTTCGTCCTCACCATTCCATCCAGACCTCCCCTCCATCAGACACTCTACCAGTAGCAAAATCATCTTCAGAGACCATCATAAACTGGTTACACTGAACGAAAACAAAAACTCATTTGCGGTCGACAAAAACAATATTGAATCCATGGACGCTAGAAGGATGCTGCCATCACCGGTAAATGTAAGCTTGTAAGAAATATGTTACTCAATCCCTTGTTGGCACGAGATTATGAATTGAAGTGGTTCGCGATCAACTAGGTGTTTCCGCTGCATCAGCTGTTTACGAAACGAGTTCGATTATATTGTTTAGCCAACGCCCATGCATGACGCTGGTTGCAGTCATTAAGATTCTGTGAAAGATAAAGCTACCATAAAGTTATTAAATAATTTCAAGAGGAATTATTTATTTGCGTCAAGTCTGTCACTGCCAACAAGATTTTGACATAAAATTACATAGTAGAAGTATTAAACAGCAACAATGTCCCTAAAACAAACAAGATTCAGTAGAACCAAAAAAACCAGAGAAGATGGAAACGCTGATGAATGTTACGTACCTCGTAGGCCAATATTATACAGCTCTGATGATGTACAGCGTATGGCAGTGGAGAGGTCCCGCGCGAAACTTATAAGACAACTAGTAAGCCAGCCTCCAGAGTCCTTTCGTGAATTTAGCTCTTATTACAGTGGTCATAATCAACTAATCGATCCAGTTTATTCTGCTACTTCACATACAGTGAACGATCGAGAATTCACATATGCCTCTGTTACTCCTACATACCCAACAATAGTCAATAATGTAAGATGGAATCCAGCCTCCACGGAAGCATCTCCTATCTATAATTATGATTCGAATGAGATACAGAATAGTGGAGAATTATCAAATTTTAACTGTAGATGTAATAAATGCAGAAGTCAGTACTGTAGAGGACAAACTCGGTTGCTTAGGGACAATATTAAAAAGTTTACAGATAGCACGACTATGACTCCAAAGTTAAGTGACGCTTGTTGTGGATCCTGCACGCCTGTTACCACATGTAGAAAAACTTCAGATGTTTCTGTATCAAGCTCTGATATAGCGGTCAAGGAAGATCATTGTCCCATGGCAGGTGTCTCACAAGTTTATATTAATTGTGATCCAGTGCCTATTTTAAAAAAGAAAAAGTGCGAAAGTTTAAAAGAAGGTCGTAAACTAGAGGTTGATGATGGTTACCGTGCTCATACAGAGAAGAAATGTAGAATAGCGAATGATTATCAAGAAGCAGTGAGAGATACGGAAGAAAATGTATATGAAGAGCGTGTTAATTCAAAGCCACTGAGATCATTTCCTAAGGTGGTCAGAAATAAGCCTCAAAATCTCTTTGAGGAACCGAGAAAAAATATTTATAATGAAGGAATTAGCGATTTCACCATTAACCTTTTACCGGCGGCTCTCATTTATCCTGAAATACCTCAAACGTCCAAAAAAATTACTCCAAGCAACAGCTCTTTTCTCAGAAAAGGTTCCCAAAGAAGAGATGGAGTACCATTTTCCCACAATATAGAATCTAAGTATCATAACACTTGCAAGACACCTCAAACAAAGTCATATTACGGTTCTAATAATAACACTGAACGGGAAATATATACTAAGAAGTTTAAGAAAACCTATGCTAGTAAGCTGGTGCCATTTTATAACGCGGAGCCACCCAAATTCCCACGAAGAGTCCTAATTTCAGAGAAAGATATTGATTCATATGTTGGAGGGCAATTTACAAAGTAATGCATAATTTGCGTTTAATTAACTGTTTTTAAATCAAAAATGGAAGAAAACTCATATTAAATTGATGGATGGTAAATAATATATCTTAACAGGTAAGATTTATAATGGGTAGCTGAAGGTGTTTAAGTTAATTTGATTTTCCATATTCCTGATATTAAACTTCATAGAAAAGTAAATCCTGTGTTGCCTGTTTTGTACACTTAAAAGTAAAGAGGAGTTTTATTTGTTTGTAATGAATAGAGTCAAAAACAAATAAGAAGTAAAGATGTTAAAAAAAATTCACCCATATTTACTTTATACAATGGTATTTATATAAACATAACGATGTTTTTTATGTTAATTGGGTTTTTCACGAGCGAAGTGACGTTACTAGTCGTCAATTGATCTAGATTATGGAATAGAAATAGGGTAAGATTTGTGTCATGTAGACTCCTTACTCTCAAATCGTGAGAATTTCAAAATATCAACTATTTATAGAAATAGGTTAAAAGCACTGATTTAGGAAATTAAAATAGTGTTTTTGGTATGGAGTATAATTCCAGAAGAAATTATAGACATATTTAAAAACTATATTGGAAAGTTACAGATAATAAAAAAATACCTGATTCTTTAATGTCTTGTTTTGTTTCCAATCTCAAATTCCACAAGCGCCATTTATTCAAAACTTTGCGTCCCAGAAAATCCGACGCATATGAAGCTCACAGAGGTTGGTGCAATTGATCCCACTGATCCCTCTAATCTAAGCACAGGCCGGCCACATGGCCCACGAGGGCAGCTGCGGAGAAAGTATCCTTGATTGAATAATCTGCACCAATTGTGAGCGGTGCTCTTAGCAACATTTTGGTGCCTAAATTTTAAATATTTTTTTTACGTTATGAGCGGCGTGATGGGAAGATGGTCACTCTTGGTCATCAATAAACAATGGTAAACTGCCTTGCTACAATAAAGAAGACTCAGTAAGATAAGGGATTAATATTTTTTTTTTGTAAACTCTGATTTTAAATGCTAATATAACAAAACGAAATTCTCTGCCGTCAAGCATTAATAGAAAGAAAACAGGACAATAATAGTGAATACTTATATTAAATAATAAGCAGGTTGCAAAGCAAAGGTTGTTAAATGTCACTCGCTAAAACGGCGAAGGACAACTTCGTGAGGAATCCTGCATGTCGGGGAGTTTGCAAAACTCAAACGTGGGTCTCTTCACCTCACCTTCTCATTCAGAAAAGAGACCCGTGCTCAATAGTGGGCCGTGATGGATTGAGAGAGAGAGATTATTAAGCCACCCTTCGCCCTCGTGGTATGTTCATAAAAAGTCCGTTTATGTGTTATTCCAGACTGTAATATATCCCTGAACCAAATTTCGTTCAGATCTGTTCAGTAGTTTAGCGTGAAGTAAAAAACATCCATCCATCCATCCTCACAAACTTTTGAATTTATAATATTAGTAAGACTAAAGGTGCGATATGTAAGAGTGGCGAAAATATAGAAAGACCAACTCAATCCTAAAACCCCAACAGCATACCGCTCCAGGACGGGAACACAACAAGGAGTAGAATGACTGAAGGATGGGGAGAAAGAAGAAAGGAAAAGAAGGGGAATGATAAAATAAATTTACTACTTCTTTAGGAAGCAAAAAATGGTAATAAATCTCTTGCATTATCCAGATGTTTCTGAACCCTGGCTCGCAGCCGGCACGTGTCACCGCGCTCAATGTCTTTTTATCCGTTTGTGCCAATCATTTATATTACTAACGTAATTCTCTCTTCCTGTTGGTCGACCGAGATCATCAGCTGTTTACTGCGGGGTCATAACGTTGCTACATTGTTTATTGCAATCTGCTTTAAGTTGTTGTGGACTCCGTACTTGTGTTCTGTTACTCAACTCAAGGTCATACCTGCTTTGCATGAGTGCAAGCTAGTGTAGCCAAGTAATGTCTAGTAGGTACTGGGCTTATTGAAAAACGAAATTTCTTACAATCCTTTACTTATTTTACCTAAAACAATTTTTTTCATGTCGTTCTTTGGAACACCTGTTCCAACATTTTCTTCTGCCAAAAGCTGTTTACTAACAAATTGTAATTGTTGTACATATATAAATGGCAAAAAAAAGATTGTCTTTATTCACAATAGGAAGAAGAGGTTCAGAAATAAGTTGTGACGCCACACGAGCATATTAAATACCTACAAATATAACAATTGTAACACATTTCAATATGCAAGTAATAAGTATGTTCATGTCACAAAATCATTTTTAATAGCCTGATGGAACTGCTAATATCGAAACGGAAATTGACCGATCCGTTATGAACACATTGCGTAAATAACTAGTAAGTAAATTTGAAAACATGGTCGGCGTTAATTAAGTTAGGTGTGAATGTTATGAGTTAATGTGAAGATCTAATCAAGATAAGGCCAGCCGGCGGACCATCAGTCCACGACGGGGTGGTATCGGATTACCCCATCGCATGTTTTTAATATTTAATTTTTATTTTAATGATTCCAAAAGAAAATACGAAGATATTTTGTTATAAGGATGTCACTAGCCTGCGAAGAGTGAAAAAGCAAATACGAATTTTATGAATAAAGCCAACAAACAAACAGATAAATCGCACGTTTGTTTGTAGTTCCTCATCCATGCATATTACTCCACATCAAAAACACCAACAGGATAGCCGATTAGTCTAAGAAAGAAGCGCCGGATTGCGAGCAATATTTACTTACTAGCTTTTGCCCGCGACTTCGTTCGAGGAGTCAAAAATGGTTCTAATAGAATTTTTAATTGTTATCAATTTCGTGATGCCAATTTTAAGGAGTATTTATTATATATGCAATAAATTAAAATAACAATTTCGCATCTCAAACAGTTTTTTATGTAATTCAAACGTTACGAAGAATAGATAAGCCATATTTTAAACAGACTAGAAAATCAATAATGTTATTCTTAATACTCTGTACTCCAGACTAAAACCAAACTGAGATTATCAGGAAAAAAAACAAACACCTTCATAAATAATTTTAAGACAAAAAACAGTTTTATTGAAAATAAAAAATAAAGCTATTAAAACTATAGCTGGAACGGGATGTAAGTATGTATGTATGTATATGTAATTCGTCTTGAATGTTTTATAACAAGATTTTTAATTTATTAATTATAAAAATCTTTGTACAACTCTCACACATGGCATCTGACCCCAAACTAAGCGCTAGCTTGTTTATATTTCACCACAAAATTTTCTATCGATCATCGTACAGCCAGACAGACAGACAGACCAAGTCTTCTCGATCGATAAGATATGTTAGTAGCTGAGGGGTGCATTTTAATAGTTTACTTCTATTAAGTTATTAAACAGTAATGAATACATCGAGGCTATCGGGGTTTTTTTTACTTTCTATAAATGATTGCTTGACCACTGTCCCACCTGATGGTAAGTGGCGATGTGTTCTTAGATGGTAGATATGATGTCAAAGCTGCACCTGCGTGGCCAAATTCTTAATATACAGACTAAATACGGATATATTACAATGTTGCCAATCTGTCATTAATGGTCATTAATACTTTGATTAAGTATTGAAGTAGAGATTACTTTTACATGTGTGGACATTGGACGGGCTTGGTCTGTAATAATCATAAACAAATTAAGAATGTGATTATTATGTACAGTGTTCTTGTAAGATAATGCTAGTTCTGCTCTTAATATACCTACGAACTGGCAGGTAAATCTTGGCAGGCTTAATTAGAAAAATATTAGCTTTTTTGTTTCGTACTTTATTTGTTACTAAAAATTCACTCGCTTCGCTTCAGGAAAAAATCAGGTGTTAACTAGCCAATAATACTTCTCGCCATATTAGCTATTAACATGCACAATTATGTATGAAGTGGTCCAGTGGTTTCAGAGTTGCCATATAAATTTTAACCTACCTTCTCGCAGGAGCAAAGCAGACTTCTGGGATAAAAAGTATCCTATAACCAGTGTCATTACATAAACCACAGACATGATGAATTTCATCTGAATTGGGCCGTTGGTTTTGGAGTTGTCATACTAATTTTAACCTGTTATCCTTTTGTTTTGTATATTATCCTTCGGGAATAAAGCTATTTCCAAGTTTTAGTGTCTATATCGATAACAAAGCCTCCCTGCATTAAATTTTGAAAAAAAAAATTTGCAGAATAGACCCTGTTCCAGTTTTATTATAAGTATAGATTTCTGTTAACTTCTTTAAGGTATTTTCTTTTAAATTCGCGCATGCTGTGGACCTGCTAGACTTAGCTTTACCAGTAAATATGATAAGAATAGCAAACTGTGAAGAGTGAAGTGGTTTAATTTTTTTCCATATTATAAGTTATTGCTCGCGTTGGTGATGGCTTATTGGTCATAACACTTGAGCTGTTCCTACTTCTGGTAGAACGGCAGTAGAAGATAATATTATAAAGCTGACGTATTTGTTTGATGTTTTGATTGTTTGTTTGAACGCGCCCTCAGGAATTAGTGGTTCGAATTGAAAAACTTGTGTTGGGTAGTCCATTTACAGAGGAACGCTATAGGCTATATTACATCACGATGCGACCGATAGGAGTTGAATTATAAAAATTATTAGTAAAACGGGAAAAAGTGGCGCTTGGGACCACTCCACCAAACAAGGAAAGCATTTTGTCGTTAACTTAAGGCGAATGAAACCCCAGGACAAATCTAGTATTGTATGTATAATTAACGTTCTCGGAACAAGACAATGAATATTTAGTGGGCAAGTGTTAATATGATTATTGGGTTAAATTGAGTGTGGGGCACACACATCGTAGGCATACACACACACTGTGGGTATACACACACACTGTGGGACATACACACTGTAGATTAAAGATTGGAATAACACACAGGCTACTTTTTAATAAACTACGACGCGGGCGAAGCCGCGGACGAGCCCTAGTTAATAATAAACGTTTTTAGATTATGATATGAACATGTGATGATATGAACATGTATTTTCCCAAATTCAAACAAAGAACTATCCGAAATTAACCGTGTTGTGACCAATAAGCCACTGACAGGCCTGCTGGTCTAGAGGTTAGAGATCGAGACTGCTGCACAGAAGGTTGTGGGTTCGATTCCCACCCAGGTCAAACTTTTCTGTGATGAGCAGGAATGTTTGTTCTGTGTGTAAATATCTATTTAAGTATATATTTAAAATTATATATGTATGTATGTTTATCAGTTATCTGATCACCGTGGTACAAGCTGACGCTTAGTTTAGGGTAAGATGGCCGTGTGTGAGTTATCCAAAGATATTTATTATTATTATTAAGAAGGCAGTTTGTTTCCTCGGGAGTGAGGGGCGGACATTTCCGTTGTCACGTCACTATGGCACACCTCGTGGCACGTGTGCGGCCACCGTGTCATTGTAATCAAATTACAGATGGCGGTCACATCGCACCGCGGTGTAACACCTCCCTATGCAGGCATGTACACGTATAACACTAAAGAAGCAGTCATATGGTAATGGTTGAAGAAGTGATAGCCTAGTGGTTAAGAATTCGGCCTCCTACTCGGGGGTCCGGGTTCAAATCTCGGGGCGCGCACTTCTGACTTTTCGGAGTTATGTGCGTTTTAAGCATTTAAATGTCACTAGCTGTAACAGTGAAGGAAAACCTTGTGAGGAAACCTGCATGTCGGGGAGTTTGCAAAACTCAAAGGTGTGTGTCTGCCAATCAGCACTTGGCCGGCGTGGTGGAGTATAGCCTTAACCTTCTCATTCAGAGAAGAGACCCATGCTGAATAGTGGGTCGTGATGGATGATGATGAAGACGATGATCTTAATGGTTCGAACGCTGGTCTCTCGAACTGGAGGCTTCGAATCCTGCGACACTGACCTCTGATTTTGAAAGTTATGTGTGTATCAGAAGTAGTTCACTTGCTACAGTGCAGGAAAACAACGCGAAGAAACATACTCTTATGTTAGTTCTCGTTAAAGTTCTCAAAGGCGAGTGAAGTCCATCAATCCGTACTTGGCCATCCATTACAGCCAAGTCACAAACCGGTCTAAAAAACGTTGCCCGTGGTATAAAAATTATCTATTTTTAACCGATTTAAAAAAAGGAGGAGTTTTTTAATTCACGTGGATTTCTTTTCAAATATCGTTCCTTAAATGTCGTTGCGGTATCAGTGTCGTACAGTTGGACAGAGCCTGAGGAAGTCGTCTTTAAGAATTGTGTTATCGCTCCGATGACTGGAGGAATGCAGTTATTTCAATCATGACCGGGGCCCTGTGGCACCCTGGCAGTATGGCATCCACGATGGTATGCCAAAAGCGGTCTGCGATTGTCGTATATAGTCGTATATGGTGAAATACTGACAATTTTCTAATATCCGGTTTGTTCTGTATATATAAATTATTACTAGCTGTACTAGTATGGATGTGCAAAATTTTGTACGTGTCTTGTAAACCGTTGAAGAGTTCCTTTGCCAGAAGCTGATAATAAAACATGTGTCTGATCGATATAATTTTGGAACCGAGGAATCTTTTCCAGATAATTCTGAACAAAGATGCTAAAGACATCAGTGCTCTATCTCCTACCGTTACACAGTCTAACAAACATACAAACAAACTCACATAAAGACATTAATTTTTATATATATAGATTTTTATTCGTTATAATAATATTCTTATTTATTAACTTCCCCTCCAGTCATAGGGAGACACCTGTACTCTGGCAAATAATGGACTGTAGGTAGCAATGTAATATTTCACTCTGATGACTTATGCAACAATTCCGTATGTTTATCGCTTTTAGGGCCAAAGCGATTCTACCTGTCTCAAATGATTCGTAAAGCAGTAAAGATAAGAAAGAACACTTATTTAATTTTTACGTCATTTATTTTTAATATCATCAATAAGTCTTTTGCTAAGAACTTTAATGATGTTATAAAGCGATGTGTGTTTCACCCCACTCGAAACCAAACTAATACAAATCCACGAAGATGATTTTAAAACAAACTAACCGCGGATCAGTTACGTTGCTTAACGAACCCTTTGTGCTCTTATTGTATCAACGGATGCACATTTAATGATTTTGTTATTATTTGTCGGTAATCATCAAAAGATGTCAAAATGCTGACGGATCAAAAGCTTTGAGGTGCGCCGCGGCCGCGCGTCAGGGGCTCACAACCTGCGTCCTATTTGCATACAAATAGCTTAATCTATTGGCTATTGCATTCTTTCTGGTAATGAAGATAAATACTTGTCGAAGTTAAGAAGTTGAGGTAATGTATTCGTATGTGGTCGCTTTCTATTCGTTAACAACTCAGTTTCTTTCGGAATTGAACTCGGTCCAGCTTCGGAACGTTTATTTCTTATCTGTTCTGGTAGTAGTTTGTTTTTAAATTTGTGTCCTTCAGAAAGATATTATTTTAAATGAAATGTTTTTTTTGTAAGTTCAACACCAGAAAGATATATATTAAAATAATTTATTTGTTTGTTTACGTATGTCTACATACATATATAAAGAGCTTATGTATATACTTATAGTTTAGTGCTTCATTTAGGTGAATGAGAAGGAGAGAAAAATGAATGGTATTTTCCCCTCTCTGTATTTTTTTGTATTCCTATTCATCTGTAGAGTTGCTTGGAAGAAATCGATTGAAAAACCGATTCAGGTAATTAGTTATATGCGTGACCGCAATGGAGACCGCTGACGCTGCCGCGAGTTTCATCAATGTGCGCCACAGATGTCGCTGATGGGATATCAGCATTTCGTAATTTACATTGTAAATTTAATTAGAATAATTAATCTTAATATTTTCGGCTGCTACGTCGATCAGTAGTATAATCTTGAATTAATTAAATATTTGTAATTTTCTTTTTTGAAATACTAGTATTAAAACGTTATTTTTACTGTCCGGCTGTCATTAACTAAATTAGTATGTCTATTTCTATATAAATATAATGATATGATTCCGTCCAAGGTCTCCGACATTGCTTCATATATTCTGTCTAAGGACAACAATTGGGACCGACGCGTTTACGTGCCCTCCGAAACACGGAAGCGCTCATGAAATGTTACATACTAGCACTCGCCTGCAGTTGGTTTTTTTAGATTGCTTCCGATCAAGATAAGTGAACGCTTATCAATCTATCTAAAATTGCAAATTTAAAAGTTGCAAAATTCATAATATGACAGATGTCAACATCATATCACAGAATTTATAGTCAACTAGTTTCCACCGGCGCCTTCGCCCGCGTGGTAGGTGCGTTGATCAAAAGTGGCCTGTGTATTATTTCAGACTATACTCTTAGCCAAATTTCATTCAGGTCCATTCATTAGTTCTTGCGTGAAGGAGTAAAAAACATCCATCCTTCCTCACAAACTTTCGTATTTATAACATTAGTACGATGTAACCTGAGGTTTCGTACCTCTGCAATAACTAATCCTGTAGGAGCTGCACGATCAATCAGGGCTGTCGACAACTGCGTCGTTAGCTCTATCCGCACCAGTTATAAAGTGCTCACCGTTTAGCTAATACCAACCCTATTTAGTCGCTTGCGGTATCATCAATCTGCTAAATAATTGGCGTACTATCGTTACAGGCAATTAATAGTGTTTTAACAACAGGACTTTAATATTACCGATGACCAACACCACTTTGTAGCTTACTGCCGAACTCAGAGTCTTTAATGGTTACTTATATCTCTCCTTAGTATCAGTTATTTTATGTACAGATTTTGTAGTACGCAGTGGTGTAAGAAATCATTAAAGACTGGGAGTGCGATTTTTAAAAAATTCTAACTGTTACATAAAAAAACAATATAATTGAAATGAATGATACAATTATGTAGTAATTTAAAAATAAAATAACAATAGTGTTCGAATTAATTCGAGATGGCATTTCGTTTACAATACATTCAAAAACTTATGATTTATCGCTTTTCCACCAGATGGAGCCACATGTGGATATCGTTTCGCATATTACAGCAACTAAAAAATGACTAAACATTTAGATATTTTTTTAGTTAATTTGTCCCACCGTTGGGTTACCATCGCCCGTGTCGCTGTCACACAATTGGTTTTGCCGTCCAAGACGCCGATACCTTTCATCTTACCGCCTGTCGTACTACCCTCAAAGTGAAACCTACCTTACTTCCTCGAAATAAAGTAGAAATCTACTCGATAATTGATCGGTTAAGGTACATAATATCTTTATTAATGTGGCCGAGCTCCGATGATCGATGATAACTAATTATTAGAAACATTTGGTTGACCGTGCGACCCTCGAGGGGAGATGGAAGTGGGAATCAGAACTTTATACCGTCCTCGCAAAGTCGTCATTCGTCCGGCAGAGATTAGCGAAAGATAATCGACGGTTATTGTATTTGGTTATCGATGAAATGGTTACCTGTGCAGAGCTAGGAAGGATCAGACAGGATCAGATTAATATAAACTTTGTTTACGTTATTGGAATACGTTTTGGCCTATTGTTTGGCGTTAAGTATTTTATTTTTTAAACAAAAAGTCGAGAGTTCTTGGATTATTGCGTTGATCTCTCCGTACGGTTTACGTGCTGATTATTTTAAAGTAAAACTTATGTAATGCTCTTAAATAAATTAATGTTATTGTTTTTCTGTTAAAGTGAACTAACCCGCGTCAAACACGGATTAACTTACCAAGAAATATTTTAGGAGCAGTTTAAGTCGATGGACAGTTATAATTATTTTTCAGATTGTGTTGTTTTCACAAATTGTTAATTTATCTATGGGTTTATCATAATCTTTAAATTCCATAACTAAGTCTTCACTTGAGTTAATTGGCTTTTTAAATGTTAGTTTGCTTGACTTTCTAACACTACGTCACCATTTACTCTCAGATGTGATAGTAGAAGCACAAATTTATTGATTTTTTTTTAAATTTCAGTAGTAACGGAGATATGGTAAATTCTGAAATTATAATATATTAATAGGTAATAGGTATATTAATAGGTAAGATTTTGAAATTTATCATCGGTTTATCAGTTTACCCTTTTGGTACTTTACTCCTCGTTTGACATCTTCTGAAACATGTCTTGCGCTACACGCTGTCCTGAGCTTTTTTTTGACAGGCCAATCTGAAGCTGCTCCAAAGTCTTTAGTGCCAGAAATACTTCTCCCTTCAAGGCACCTTCCATTTTAAACATTTTAACATCCGCGTGTAGGTGCGAATGTAAAATTTAAAGTTGATTTCAGACGAATTGTGGTGGCCACGACAATAACATCTCTTATCAACATGCATATATAATTCTTTTGTGTCTTTTTGTGGTGTAAAATGAATAGTGTTAATTAATAAATAATTAATGGTCATGTCCAACAATAGTACCACATCACGACAGCCTCATTTGTGGTCCAGAGGGAACCATTTCCTGCCCTGCCTCTACAGTACTCCCGGCTTAGACAACGGCTTCTTTAAAATAGAGTAAGAGAAGCTTTCCTTCAGGGCTGGCGTTGTGTTAGTGATTCTCCTGGTGTTCTCTTCCACATTAGAAAACGGTTACTACTCATCAGTTTCTTTGCCCTTCAGGCTATAAAAAAAAGTATAACATAAGTGAATCTGTCTACACCTTCCTCCTTTGTTGCGCTTTGTGTCCTTTTTCATTCACCGCGAGGGACTGGAATAAGTTGCCAGCGCAGTGTTTCCGTTCGATTACAATGTAAGTGTCTTCAAGTGAAGAGTGAACAGGCTACCATCTAAGACCCCATTGCCATTTACCAACAAGCAAGCAGGGCTACCAACCATGCTCATGAAGAGTATTTTACCGTTCCGGACTAAATTATTCCTTTTACCGTCCAATGATAAAGGAAATAGAATACTCTTTTCAACATAATGTTGATGGCTACCAAAATGTATATAGCTTAGTCATAAATATAATTCGTTCAAGAATCACTAAAAATGTGTTTTAAATATTAAAAAGAATTTGTAAAAATATTATAAATTAGTGTCACAAATTTTCTAATGTAAGTAAAATTTCACCATCCATACATACACGCATTTATAATATTTTATATAGATGATATAGATTTATTTTCCTTCTCTGAACTAAAATACATTATGTCTTATAAAAAAAATTGGTAAATCTAGTGGCAGGCTCGAAGCTGTACGTTTTTGTATCTGTGGTCGTCTTCCGATACGATCTGCCGGTTGTGCCGGACCGTTCGCTAATTGTTAAACAATACTTGCGCTTAATGGAGTCTTGTTTATCGATATTACACTATCGAGCTCGACCTGATGTACTTACAGATTACACATATTTATAAATTATTTTTTTGTTTGTCAAACAATAAACAACTTTGAGAGTTGTGGCGATGAACTCTGCTCATCATCATCATCTCAGCTCATCACACTCTTGAGCACTGAATGAGAAGGTTAAAGCCATAGTCCACCACGCCGGCCAAGTGCGGATTGTCAGACTTCACACACCTTTGAGTTTTGCAAACTCCCCGGCATGCAAGTTTTCTCACGATGTTTTTTATAGCTAGGGACATTTAAATGCTTAAAACCCACATAACTTCGAAAAGTCAGAAGTGCGCGTCATGGGATACGAACCCCCGAGTACGATACCGAATTCTTAACTATCAGGCTATCACCGCAACGTACCTACGAGGTAGAAATGTTATGCAGTTTTTTGGGTGGTAACGGTTTATATAGATATTTTTGAACAGGAATGTTTGTCTGGATGTAACATACATATTATGTATTTAAAAAATTAGAGGGGAGTTTTCAAATAGAATTCATTTTCTATAAAACTGATTTTAGTAAAGCAAACACCAAATGGTAATACCAGCTCAGTGTCACTGAAAACCGCATTGAAATCGGATCACGGATAAGAAAACGAACATACAGATAAACAAATATATAAAAAATATTGTTTGGGTTTTATTCCTTACTAAAAAAGATCCACAGCAATAGTTTCAAATATCTTCTATATACAAACAGCAATCAGTTAGAGATTATCTATATGCAATTATTGAACAGCGAAATTTGAAAACAGTAGGATATCTGAAGGTATAGGCATGAGGTAGACGCACTGGTCGGTGTGAGTAAGTGAGGCATGCAGCAGACACGGAAGCTGTTTTAGTGCGGCGGCGGCCGAGGACGGGGACGGGGCGGCCCCGGTCGTTCGGCCCGGTGGACGCTACGACTTGGCGACACCGGGGCTTAGCGCACTCACTGCTAATAAACGGATCCTAAAGAACGACTACATATTGCTTGGTAACTGACCGTTGACTCCTTAGAGCTATGAAAACTGGTTTAATGCAACTTTTTATGAACAGAAAAAACTTGCTAGAATGGGGTCGTCCGCCATGAAAATCAGTTGCACCAACAGCATTACGTTGCGACTGTGGGAAAAAAAATAGTTTACACACTCATACCTGAGCAGTAGCGCACACGACTGCTGCTGGTATGGACAAAATAAACCCTTAAACCGACAACAAATATTCATCTACGTATTCCGTATATCCCTGTCTCGATCGAGGATTGAATCTGGCACGCCTCGTCGGCTGTTTAAAAAAGTTTACTAGTAACATAGAACAAATCTCCCAAAATGCTTTAATAATTTTTTATTTATTTACAATAACACAACCTTACAGATAATGTCTAAATCGTTCAGTTACAAATTACTAATGTATAGTTTCATTGAGATGTTGTACATATCCATTTCCCGTTCTACGAAATTCAGCAGGTGTGGGTGCAAACAGGTCAAGATCAGAGCCTCAAGTCACCGTTGAGCAAGGTTTTTATACGTTTTAGTACCAACATCCATGAGCATAACTGGATGGATACCATTATAATTAAATAGCTTCTGTACTGTGAAAGGCACGTACGGTTGAATAGGGGAGCTGAGGAATCCGCAGCCGCCGGCCTCGTTCACACGCGGACAAGTGCGCGCTCACACTTGACGCGCGCCGCGCCCGCTAGAGCCGCCAGTGCTTTTGCATGTTGCAGGATATCATCTTAAAGAGAAATTTTAGGAATAATAAATCTATATCTACGTATATATAAATCAATGTTTGTTTATGAGTTTGTTGGTTTGTCCTTTATAGGATCGGAAATTATAGGTGATACAGCAGTGATTTTTTAGGAAGTTGGTTCATAATTTTCTGGAAAAGGTTTTGGTAACAAAATTATATTAATCGGACACATGGTTGATGAGTTGATGCGAAGTAACTCGCGCCGGGTACAGCTATTAAAAAAAAAATATATATATTTTATTCACACAAATAAATTCTTCTGTCATTTTTTCAAGACCTGTTTTACAGCTTAGCCTTAAGCATCTTAATTATTTAACAAGCTTAATTAAAGTGATTTAAAAGTATGCGGTTTTCAACCGGGCATTAGTCCAACGTAAACGTAAAAGTAGGGGTATGTAAGAGTTGGAGTATTTTAACGTTAGATGGTAAAGCGCACTAACATAGTAGAAGCCTATTCATTCTTGACTTGAAGACATTTACATTGTAATCGTACGGGAACGCCGATGCGGACAACGTATTCCAATCCTTCGCGGTATGGGTGATAAAAGACGAGGCGAAATGCGTCGTTCGTACTGATGGGATGTTTACGAGGAAGAGGCGGACACTCGCCGTGCGTCAGCTCGTTCGATGGTGAAATCAAACGAAACGTTCCAGCAATGTCCCCAACTCATGGTGCCCTTCCCGATGCAAATAACCCCGTGTCGGGTTACTCAACACCTCCGTGCGTTAAATGCGCTAAATCTCGAACCTCTGAATCAAACTTAGCGCGAAACTCGACACCACAGAGCCTCATTGAAATCAGCTTAGTCATGGAGCGTATTAGCTTACGTCTGCGCTTCTGTTTGTTTTAAGTTTTGAGTTCTGTAATTAAATAAATGGAGTCTTATTCAAATGAAGACAATGGCAGTGAACTTATTGTGGGTCCCCCGGGAGGGCTTGCTCTTTTTGTGGCAGAAAACTGGCTATGGACAGGTCTCGGGTATGAGGTCGAAGTTGCAACCCCAGGAGGCATACAGTATGTACTTGCGTCTTATAAGGGACTGCAGGATTGGGTTTATTCTGTAGGCCGTGTCGGCAACTCGCGGCCTGCGGGCCTAATATGGCCTGCAGGCTGCTGTGAAGTTGTCCACACAGATTCGATTCACACGACACAACTTGGCGTTTCTTGTAATTCTCCCGACGACGCATTATATGTGGCCCGCACTATCCTTACAACATGTAACACACATTCTGGCCCTCATCATCATCATCATCAGCCTTTGGATGTCCCCTACTGGGCTTCTCCTAATTTGCGCCACTCTGAACGGTCCTGAAGCCTTTGAAATCAGCGGATGCCCGCTGTATTGAAATCATCAGTCCATCATCATGTAAGACAAACTTTGCGTCCCGTGGTTAAAATCTAACAACTCTTGTTGAGGTTTTGGAAGGTCATGGCTAGACCGTGCACCAAAAATTTCTTCAAGCAAAGAAGTGGCTAATAGGCCCTATAAAAAATATGATGCTGTGATAATGGTATTCTAAGTCCTATTAATATTACAAATGCGAATGTTTGTCAGGATGGATGTCAATAAGTGGTACTCTTTTACACAAATTACTGAACGGATCCGAATGAAAAACATAGAGGTTGTTAAGATCAATCAACATACATTGGGAAATGTTCGATTAATTTGCTAATGTTTTACTTTATTGTAGATCATTGGAATATCTATCTATGTGCTATAGGGTGTAGCGTACAAGTAAGAAGAGAATTAAACAGTTTCGATACAAAAAGAACGTGAATGTTATCTATTTTTTCGATACATTAGACAAGAAAAACTTTGTTTTTACCATCCATTAGCAATAAACGTGGGACCGCCGCGCCGGCTCCATTGTCTAACGCGCGGCGTCAGCGGAGCTTCCTCGATAGCTTTGTGCAAAATCTTAGATGTATATCGCATTACTGAGGTTTTCGATGTCAAACACGCCGAATCCTTTATCAGCGAGCGCCAATCCTGTGAGAAAAGACACAGGTGCGAACGGGTGAACTCTGCACTCAATACATTTTTTACGTTTTCATCCAAAAAATGCTAATGTTACACTACGGCCCACACAATGCTGGGCCATGCGGGCGACACGACTGTTTCAATCTTTTTTCTTTCGCAAAAAACGTTCCATCCATCAATTCTCATTCTGTATCGCCAACAAGATAATCGAGTTTAGCCTCCATTAATCAAAAACGTATCGATTCCCGTACATCGGGCTAGGATATTTATTTTTTAATAATATGACAGGTAAAATGCGCGGCATTTAGTGTTCTGTGTTATCTTTTTTTCTAACCACGTTCCGGTCACAGATTAAAAATATTTTTGAATCGAAGTAACCCGTCTATTGCTGAGGGGATAAGGTGGAATGTCGTGAGTCGGAGGAGTGAATGAGATGTAGGAGGAGGTTGGCTGTTAGATATCTTTTGTGGCGGCGCGGGTCAATTAGAGAGGCGGCGTGTATCGATGCAGCATCTCGATGTCTCGATTCGGGGCTCGATTTATTAATTAATCGATATACAAACAACGGCCGTCATCGTGCCGATAATGTTTGAGATAGATCGGTCTTTGAGGCGAGATAGCAGGCGTTTTAAGATCTATTAAGCTCAATGACGACTCCTTCGGTACGGTTCTCGTTCAAATTAACTGTCTCTTTGCTATTGAAATTATGATATTATATGTACTTATTACACACTGTTTCGCGGAATCGTTTGTAAATTGTGATTGTTACAAACAGGAAGTTTGGTCTGTTGTTTGTTATTTCATCACAGAAACTGATTGACTTTAACCATTCGTCTCTACTGAGCCTGTCGTCATATGAGAAGGCCTGGAGAACCTACATATGTATGTAACGAGGATTGTTGAAGAGTTTAGTGGTCAACCCAATGGTTGGAAGTTTTTAAGCCTCCTGAAAATATATATATTTAAGATTGATCTACTATGATCGATAGATGATCGATATCTGCCGAAACTCACGGCTGTATGTGCCCTGTAAGGCACGAGACCACGTAACAAATATTTGCTACGTGCAGTCGGAAACGGTTAAAGTACGTAATTGTAGATATAAATAATAAGTGACTAGTAATTTAAAATATTGACTCTCACTCGAATGATTTAATTTCAAATCCTGATCCTCAGTGACGTAACATGTAGCCGTAGGTACATATGTAGTATAAGGGCCAAGAAAAATCGTCACAATGTAATTTGAATTTAATTATTGACTGAGATTGTTTTCCAACAGTAATATTGTGTTCATGTAGATAACCTAACATACATAATTATACTTGATATTGGATTGGTCATTTATGCTTAAAGCCTCTCGGGCCGGGGGGCTCGACCGGTCGGGGCACCGTCAGGTCAGGGGCAGTACTGTCAGATCTAAATAAACACGTCGTTCATAAATTTCAGAACTAGCGACAAAATCACTAGAATTTTCTCGATCTTAAAATACTAGATTTATACTTAAAAGTACAATTTTAAAGTTGAAAGAACATTTTAATTTGAAGATTATAAATTTAAATAACTTAAGGAAACAATGTTATAACTTCAACAAATAATATTAATAAAAGCATTCCTTGACTTTAGTATAAGGAAAATACATAAATTCCTTTTTCTTATGAAAAAAAAATGCTATCAGTGGTGGTGAATCAGTTTGTCTAGAATAAATAGTTATAGTACAAAATTAATTTATCTTCGACACTAGAAAACGGACTAGATCAAACACTAGGCACTAAACTCCTAAACACGGCACTTACCTATAAGAAACACTAGTAAATTTTCCTAATTACGTGTATATCTGTCATGGTGGAAAATATCCAACTGGCAAGTCCAACTATACCATATAATAGTGGCTACATTACATGATAATTGTTGGCCTCGATATTTTTGGACAACTCACACACGGCCATCTGATCCCAACTAAGCGTTAGCTTGTACTATGGTGATCAGATAACTGATAAACATACATATATACTTTTAAACACATACTTAAATAGAT
>DWJZ01000169.1:0-40064 GCA_018249125.1 Asbolis capucinus
AAAATCACCAAATTTTCAAAAAAAGTAAAGACAATAAGAATTGCAGTGATCTATTATCGGCATTCAGCACAAAATTCTGGCATAATGCAATAAAGCGTTCTCTCGTCCTCTTACAAAGTATCCTTTTATCTATTGGTCGAAAGATACAATTCGCAATCACTGCCAATAAGACACATATGAATGGACACTTTCACGCCTCCTGTTGTAGCTGGATTGAAATAATAATAGACCAAAGAAGTCTTCCACAGAAATCATATTGATCGTAGGTATAATTAATTTATCGTCAAACTCCATACAAGGTTATGTAAGTTATAATTTCTTGTGTTAAAATACGACGTAGGTGAACTTAATGACATGAATTACCACTATAGAGTATGAGGTCTTGACCGGTTTCTGAGGCGTCTAGCACGCTCCAGCGTTCAGTCAGGACTTCCACTATTGAGCATATGCATTCTCTATTTTTTGCCACATTTACTAGTCCTAATCCAACAGGATCCAGTGGCATTCGCTGTCTTCTTCCTTCATTTCTATATTGTTTACCTAGTAGTATAGTTAGTATTATATTAAACTAGTATCAGAAGTATACAATCTAAAAACTTAGCTTTCAATTCGAATCATTACTCATCATTGCAACACACAGCTATCCCACTATTGGGCTCGAGTGGAGATGGCCTGGACTGATATTGAGAGGAGCTCAATATCAGTACAGGCTATAGACTACCAAGCTGTCCATGTTCCGATTGGTAGATTCCACACAACTTCAAAAACTTTATGGAGAACTCTCAGGCAGCATGTTTCCGTACGATGAGTTCCTTCACCGAAACCGAATGCAATTTAGCAATTTTGAAATGTTACAAGAAATATTTCCACGTTCAACTTTAGTGCAGATTAATTAAGATTAATTTTAAAGAGTTCTTAATTACTGTCGACTTACTCCGACAGACTGGCGACACACCATCCATTTCGTTTAATAAAATAATACATATGTTTGTTAAGGAATTTCAAGTTGTCCCTTTGAATAATAACAGGATACGAGTATGTTCGACGTTTGTTGATTTTGCGGCCATGTTTTCGATAGCACACTGTTGTTCTTATACAATACCTGTTTTAGATTATAATGATAAAGGTTCTACTGAGAAATGAGAGATTGCTTTAACAATATTGTGTGCCATATCCGGAATTAATTAACCGTATTTCAAGTTAGGAGTATGAGGAAAAAATATAAATTAACTAGCTTTGCACCCGCGGCTTCGCCTACGTGGTTAACGTTGATAAAAAGTTGCCTTTATTCCGGACTCTAGTCTATCTCTGTGTCAAATTTCATTCAGACCCGTTCAGTCGTTTTTAAATTAAGTTTCCCAAGTTATCGTAATAAGTCGATAACCTGCTAATATCCGTAATGATTTTCCTGTACATTAAAAAAAATCTTTTTTTTGCCCTATCCCATGATGAATGGGCACAAGTACTCGCTGTTTACCCGACACTTACACCATTCCATGAGATTGAGCTTATTATTCACTAACACGCACATTATTTTAAAGGATGTATAATCGTTATATTAGATCATGTTACCACAGTAAATAAGTCATTTATCATCTATACGCACACAAGACGACATCACAGCGAATTATGGCAACAAAAAAATTAACTGGCACACCTATAATAATTCACTTACATTATTTATCTGAGAGCATGGCCATTCAGTGATTTAGCAATACACAGCTTTTTACAGACTACAGTTACCAAGTCGTAGGTCGGATAGATGAAGGAAAGTCCCGGAACGATTAGATTTTTATTTTTTTAATCGACTTCCAAAAATGAGGTCTTCGATTCGCACTCAGTTTTTGTGTGTACTTTATTTCTACCTGATTTTGTGTTTTGGGAGATCAACGAAGAAAATACAGACAAGGTACTGCATTTATGTAGGTGCATGAAACTTTATAAAGGGTGTACTTGGATCTGTAAGGGTACGCTAAGGAAAGATGCACCAAGTATAGTATCTAATATCATAGAAATATACAGTAAGTAATTATTTATTTATTTAATTATTTCACACCTTACACTAATATTACAGGTCTGTGTCCTAATGTGTTAGCGTAATTATTGGATTAATACAAATTATTCAATTTTTAAAATTGACAATTAAAAGCCAATACAATAAAAAGTCCAATTTGGTATTAAATGCAATTTCTCAATAAAATAAAATAATATTATTATGTCAAATTATAAGCCAATAAGAATTAAGTCATCCGTACAAATTATAGTCAGTAAATTTTGTCCAGAAATTAGAGTAAATGTCATGAATTATCTGTTATTACAACATTACTAGTAGCTTTCGTAAACTCTTTCAACGTGCACGTGCAACGTGCTGAACAAATCCACCAGGTCCGCCACCGCGCTGAGTTTCCGCAGCGCTCTAGTGAGCGGCGCGTGGCTCAGCAGGTTTATGTTTAAGGTCCACAAATTACTTTATAAGTATCCACACACAACAAATCAAAACTTAACATTTTGTAAATTTTTTAAGTACTCAACGTTATATTACAGTCGCAAAATTATCCTGTAAATGAACGTGTATGTATGTGGCCACCCTACAGCAGATACATAGAAGCTGACATAATAGTCTATGAGCGAGTGAAAAGTAATGAGAATATAATAATAGAGGCAAAGTAATTTCATGTTAGAATTGAATATTAAATAATTGAGAATATATTATAATTTACTATTGTATACATTTTGTAATTTTCTATTATATTAAAATATGTTTTAGGGTTTCGTAGTAAACACTGAACCATTTTAATTTTGTTGTGTCTTTATTATTAATGCGAAACTTTGCGAGGATGGATGGATTGATGTTTGTTACTCTTTCACGCAAAAACTGCTGAACGGATCTCAATGAAATTTGGCAAAGGTATAGATTATGGTCTGGTCACTATCGACTAGTCTTATTGACATACCAAGCGGGCGAAGCTGCGGGCGGAAACAAGTGAAAACATAAATTTTAGTGTACCTCCCTTATTGGTAATTTTTTTGCTGAACCCTTTAAAAAATATAAACCAAGAACAAACATTTATCTGTCACATAAATTCCTGTTCGATAATCGAACCCGGGTGTTTGCCTCGCTGGCGAGGTCACTACCTCTTTGACTACAGGTAATTGGCGTTAAATTACCATAAATGGAACTGACACTAAGTCCCGGACTGGATCGTTGACAGCTGTAACTGAATGCCAGGAATCAGTACACAGTCGATAATCGCAATCGTATCGAGTTGAGAATCGATATCACCGTGTCACATCCTATCCTGTCCTGTCGCTCCGGCACTCACAAAGTATCCTATCGACTCCTATCTCATAACTGACGTATATAAAAGCATAAAAGGCACTTAAAGCTCTTGGAGAGTATTGATTAATAAGCTGTATATGTGCTACCCACTTCTGTGAATGACAATTTTAGAAATCAATTTATGAATTTACTAGAAACTGACCTCATTTCGCTTCAGAAGAACCAGTTACCACAAAAAAACACGAAAAAGTAGTTATTATATGTATATCAGTTTATAAATTTACTAGAAACTGATCTCGCTTCGCTTCAAAAGATCCACGTACCACAAAAAGTAGTTATTGTCACATAACTGTAACAGTTAGACACATGGTGTCTTAGACTTATTTATAGATACTGGTGTTCTCTATAAAACTGTAATACATGACTTGGCTCTATTGTCAATAATTTCAGCAGCAACCGCGATATCAGGCTGTTTTTCACACGTTGGGTTACGTTATCTAACATTTATGCAGACCCCGAACGTTTTTGAAAATATTTTATAACCTATGTCGACAAGGGATAAAGTCGATTTCTAATGGCAAAAGAATTAAAATCGGCCCAGTAGTTTCGGAGCCTATTCTCCTCAAACAACCAATCAAATCTTTCCTCTTTATAATATTAGTAAAGATATTAGTATAGAAAACGACACAGTCCTAGTTCTCAATCGAGTTGGTTGACAGTATATGAACGATTGCTATCTCGACTTGCTTTTTTGTATCGACATCATAATTATTATTCTCCATCTGTTCGTCAGATTATCGATGACATGCGTATCGGGCTTTCTGCTTCGTAATGTTACGCGCTTCATCGAATCGGTCATCGGTTCGAGTTTTAGTTGGTATTATAAACATCTTTTTCATCTTGGTACTACTATGGTAAAACATAAGAGTGCATTAATTAAATTTGATACCAATTTGCAGTGAAATAGTTTTTGTTATTCGTGCGCGCACTTGTGTATATGTGTGAGAGAGTGCATGTATGTGTATGTGAGAACGTGGGTGTGTGTACGTGTGTGTGGGTGCGTGTGAATGTTCCCAATAAAATCTTGTCTAAATCTGAACATTAAAAATATCGACGCTATTAAATGAATTCGTCCCATTGAAAACAAAAAAAATAGATTGATTAAAGTTATGTAATAAGGTATACGTTAATTTTCGCCTCAAAGTATAGTAATAAGTAATTAATTATTAAGTTATAATATTAAACAGAAGGGTTCATAGCCTGGCGGCTTGTTTTACTGTAGGCGATTGAAAAACCTGTGCAACAGCGGGCGCGGTCGGTAGGAGGATGCGTAACCGGTAGTGCCAAAAATTTCATTAACGCTCTGTTCAGATGGTATTTAAAGGCGTCGGTCCCGGTAGTTGTCATCTTTTCACATCTAATTTTATTAAAATCTTATTCCGAATGATATCCCAATATTTTTTTTGATAGATTCCTCTTAGCATTAAGTCAGCGGTTAATTCCATTACGATTGTAGGATTCCATAAATAATAAAAAAACATTGTAAGCAGCTGACTTAATATTTTATTCAGATACCAAATTAATTTAGTAAATTCGAGGTTTTAGCAATAAAATCCGTTAAGTGCTCCATTTGTTGTCCTGGTGACCTCTATCTAGACCGACCTTGAGAAATATTTAACTAATTAACCTTTAGCTTGTAATATTAGACAATCAATTTACATAATAAATTTTGTCTTAATCGCGTGTGTTATTAGGTGTCATGTTCACTTCATCATTGCAACTTATAACTTACTCATTGCTGGACACTGGTCCCATCTCATAGTGTGAGTTTTTTATCTACCCCGTTGGCCAAACGTGGATTGGTAGACACATATCTTCAAGAACTTAATGGGAACGTATTAGTGGAGATTTCTTCGCGATGTTTTAATTCACCAAGCAAGTGATAATTAACTTGTAATAATACGCACATAACTTTGAAAAATACAGGCACGCGCAGAATTCGAACCTAGGATCTACCAAGCGACCAGCTCATACCGTTAGGCTACCACTGATATCTACTCCACCTGGTTACGTAGCATTCGTTTAGTTCTAAGAGTCAAAGGTCCCCTAGCATTGCAGAAGATGTCACTAAATTACATCTAGGCTTCTGGAACGTCAATAAACCGGGTATTAACACCAAAAAGCGTCACATATGTTCAGAAATGTTAATGAATTCTCAACAGATCCCGATACAAGTCTATGCCAGTTTGTTTATGTGTGCACATGTGTATGTGCAAAAATTTTGATTCGAGAAATGTCACCACAGATATGTCCCATAACCCGCGAGCAAACATTCATCCGTTATCTAAGTCCTGCCCAACCGGATAACAGTCCCAGGATCCCCATTTTGCAAATCCAACTACCAACAAATACAGGGCCATTCAAATAAAACAAAATCAACAAAGATAATGACTTGTAAAAGACTGTTTCTCTAGTTTGTGGAAAATAACCGTCTTCTTACCTGTAACTGGCCACCCAACAGGCGATAGCGGGAATTGCTCAGATCATGAGATTTCGACGACGCACCGACTTAATTGTAATTTGTAATGAATTGTAATGACAACCTATGCGCTTCATTTGAATAATTCATCACAAGTTAAAGTATAACAGTATAACTTGAGTAACTTATACGTATACACTAGTGATTAAAATCTTTTAATTTTCTTTTCGTTTGTATCTTGTAAGTGTGTTATGAATGTACTTACTACATTTTTGAGTTTATTTCATATTTTATTTACTAGAATTACTTTCTGTTAGCTATTAAAAGTATTTTAATAAAACAGGAATTTCGTTTCGTTTATACGTGTACTTATTAACATATAAATAATATTTTATGTTATTTGCAATTATTTATTTATTTATTTTTATTTATATACTCCATTGTCGACCCTGGTTGATGGTGAAAATGTGCGGCAGGTGGTCAACAAATAAACAGATTCTGTACCCGCTTGTATTTAAAATAATCCCCAGTAGTTAACAATACAGTAATTAACTTTTCTATGCAATTATTAATATTATATCGTATTAGGGCTTTTTAACAAAAGCTTGTTTTCAAAATGTTGTATTGTAAATTTATTCCATATCTATGAGCTTTTAATGAATACTTAATTAGTTCAAGATATTACCGTTGACTTACAATCGTTCCAAAACAAAGGTTAGGAACGACGTTAACGTAACTCAATTTATCTGAGTTATTAACAAGATAGGTTCCAAGGCTTACCCTGACCTCGAATCCTCAGGCTGTAACAAATCAATATAACTGACGTTTCAATTTGTACATTGACACGTTTTTAATCTTCCCACATTGTTTATGAGTTCGGAAGCTGTGGAAGTTTGTCTTAATAAATTTCTTAGATACCTTCGATCACTTGTTAAGTCATGTGTTTCACTGCGATACTATATCGTAACTTTACTTCTGTGGTTTACTTCCATAAAAAAGGAAAAAAACTAATTATTATTTACGTTTTGGTGTACTTGGATAAAAATAAATGATAAAAAAAGATTTCATTTTTAGATGATAATTACATAAAACGAATGGCTTGTTCGCGGCTATTATAATTCACTGATAGTACACACAAGAAATAAAAGCAAAATATATCTTTTATTTTTATGTATCTATAAATTATCTGATATTAATACAATTCAAATACCTATTTTTTCACATAACCGTACAGAATATCAAACTTGGGTGTTGTTTCGTAGTATTGGCAACAGATATACACATAAAAAATAACACTCAGAACCCCAGAATAAACCTACACCTGTAACATAAATGCCAGTTCAGTCAAACCCGGGACCAATTGCTTATTACGCTCTTAGGTGAACCATACTTAACAATATCTCACGTAGTTTATCAGCCAACAGTAAAACAATCAGTC
The DNA here is from genome assembly GCA_018249125.1 of Asbolis capucinus. NCBI lineage: Eukaryota > Metazoa > Arthropoda > Insecta > Lepidoptera > Hesperiidae > Asbolis > Asbolis capucinus. Next base: position 7,198 of record DWJZ01000169.1, read on the forward strand.
AATGTGTGAACGCTGTCTCTCTATAATAACTATAAATCTTTGCCTGTCTCATATTATTTCTCTTTTTGTTTTAACTGACATGCATATCAACACGCCATCGAGTTACAGATATTAATCTTACCGTCAACTAATGAAACGAACTGCCGAAAGGCAGTATGTTGAAAATGATATCAGGTAAATTGATTATAATCTATAGTTTTATTTTGAACATCTACTAACTTTGAACAGAAATAATATGTTTTGTTGGACTAGCAACGCCATCTAGTATTGAGAATAGTTAACGTGCAACAAGGATGTTACGATGGTGAGAATTCGGTACAGTTACCCGGATTCATTTGCAAAGTGTGTAAAGTTTAAAAGGTGGCGGGGTTAATAACATTTCCCAATAAGGTATTCCCTCTCAACATTAAAAAGCTGTTGATGTAAGTTCTATTTTTTTCATCTTATTGCCAATCATGTTAATGACCCCGGTCGTTTGATAAGAACAATGTAACAGAATTCATCCTCATCAATGTGGGTTAAGGGAATTTCGTCATAGTTCAGATACGTCATCGAAATTGATGAAATTTCGATTTCATGGCATTATTGACGAAAATGTCACTTAAGTACATATGTATGTAGTTGCATCATGACCTGAAAACTGCATAGCCCGGCGGCTTGTTTCAATTGTAAGTGATGCTAAAAATTAAGCGGACCTGGACGGATGCTCCAGGCGTCCTCAGTTCGACTCGTGCTCAATAGGGGGCCATCATGAGCTTTAACTGCCGAAGCAGCTTTATTACAATTTTAAGTAAATAAGCACGTAGGAAGATGATAACACCTATGATGTTACGTACTGAATGTAAAAGTTGTACGATTGATTTTACAAGTTTTCTTTCTATCATACTAAAAGCTCAGCTTAAGAAAATAAAACAAGAACTGTACCATATTGATTCAATTTCCACTTTTTATTTTTTCCTATGAAAGATTGAGCGACTGATGTAATCTAGATTAACCCATAAAAACTGAAATGGATTAACACGAGTATATATACAAAATGTTTGTTTTCTGTACTTATACGCAATCGATCAAATATTTGGTAATTTTTTCTTCTTTTTTCGGCCTTTAGACATCATCCTTCTCATTCTTCTCTGTCGCCTATCCCCATGAAATGTTATGTGGCTGGGATAACTAGTTTCTCTCGTGGTCTTCCCCGCGCTAGGGACATTGATAAAAAGTAGACTGTAAGTTAATCCAGACTATAATCAATGTGCCAAATTTCATTTGGATTCGTTCAGTAGGTACTGTTTGTAGATTAACATACATCTACCCATCCATATGTACGTTCTCGCAAACTTTCGGATTCATAATATTAGTAGGATTGTAGAGGAATGAAGCGTGCCTCACATCTCGTACATTTTCTGGTATTATTCTTGACACGATTCCATGACTCGCCGTGAAGCAATCCATTTAACAATTAAGATAAACCGCCACTAGCGTATCTTTGAATCTGCACGATCTCATCAGACGCTGCCCGATTAGAAATACACACTCCTTGGAACCACTTAGATACCCATTTAAACAGATGTGACCGATACACTGATACATGAAAATAATTATTCGTAGAACCTGGTTGCTACTTCGGACAGTTTATAGGATATTACAAAGAAAAGAGGAAGATTCTAGATCCTAAATCTTATTGAGATGATAATCATAACGTAACTAAAAGGCGAAGTTTGACTTATTCCGATGATTCTAACGCTATAGATGAAATTTGTTTTCAGTTCTTTGAAACTGCTTGATATTTTTGCAAATAAAGTAACTAATCAGAAATATTATATTTACACGACAAAAGCATTGTTTCTGTCTAACTTATTTCAGAAACTATACTTGTTCTGATCAATAGCAATGTTTTTTGATACGACGAAATGTTGTGCTTCCAATCACGATGCTTTACTGTACTGACGTACCTCTCGAACCTTAGTATTTTGGCTGAATTTTTAAATAGCAGAAAATAATACATTAGGCGACGCCATATCGATGGCGTCTCTTGAGTTGCTCATGTCTCTGGGTGACGCTGAGCACTTACCATCAGTTGGGTCGTCTGTTCGTCCAATATTCAGTAAAAAAATAGATATTAAGGTCGAGCTAGATTTAGATCGATAGATAGATAGAATAGATCGCCTTACAGCGCTAAAAGAGCCAAGCAATAGTTTTAGGTAATGCACGCCATAGAAATGCGGTACAAATGTGTCCTTTTAAATACAATTTTCTAATAAAAATCGCTGTTACTAATTATAATAATCAAATGCACGTGCAGACGAAAATCCCATTAAAATAAGTAGAGTTAACAATTGCACATAACAATTTAAAAAATACCGTTAATTCAATAACAAACTAGCGACAGAAAATTTCATTTTCTAAACAAAAACGTTTTCACCTCACATGACATGTGTAGGAGAAAATAAAATGGTGTCAAATGAGTTGTTACAACAATTGCCCCAGTGGCAATAGTTTACTTAGAACCAACTGCGCAAATAACTCGTTGCCATGAACCAATTTACATGTCAACACTACCATTTAAAAGATATGACAAGATGGTTATTCTTGCCAAAGAGTTTTATAGACAATGAGAATTGATGGCATATTTTTTAAACCTCATTTAGACTCTTGTATTATTGTCGACGAGCAACGCCTGAGATGCTCGCATGAGTATGCTTTTACTCTCACTATAGAAGAATTGCGTTGGCCGCTAATCCCTCCACTAAACGGCATAAGAGCAGCGTGGTGGAGGATGCTCTAGACCTCCTCAGGATGTGGAAAGACCTGTGCTCAGTAGTTATCAATAGGTTGAAGCCAGTCAATCAATATAAGAGTAAGCAATAATTGTTACTTGCAATAATCATGATTCCCAACTACATATTGCTCACATTCAATGGAAAAATAAACATTGTTTTAACATAAATTTTAAAACTATAGCCAATTCACATGTTATGTTAAGTAGATGACATTTATTAGACCGATACGCTGCACTATAATAATACTTAAACTATTATTATGAATAGAGTGACCGTTTGGGGTCGATTATCGACCGTAAATCAATATGTAATAGGGTAAATTTGTCATCGGCAGTATGCAAATTGAGAAACGAAAGTGTGTCAAATGCACAGTGGTCTTCGTAATGTTTTTAATCACTAGTTTACTGTATTTCTAATGCATTATTAAATAAATTAACAACTATCTATTCATTCTCCATATTGATTTAAACTTATGCCAAATTGAATATTCTCCAGTACTTCTAATATTCATAATAAACGGTACAAAAATACATAAGAGTTTAAGCCGACAAATACAACAGCTGAAGAAATAATTCTGTCAGACATTAAATCTGCCACGATCAAATTAATGAGCTTTATAGGAAATTAATGATCGTAAGTGTCATTAATCTAAGTTGTCAAGTTCAAACGCTGTCTTTTAATGTCAATGTCTGTCAATTAGGTTTGATTTACCTTCGATAAATAATATCTTGGTTATTTCAACTTTTCATAAAATTATTTTTCACCGTTTTACCAACAGCGAGTCGCATTTGATGAAACCAATTCCTTATTACGTACCTACTTACAATTTTTATACAAGACCGATACCGAATACGTTTGTTAATGATTAAATTACATGATCTTATTGTCTGTCTGCAAAATAAGTTTAAAATTGAATGCAATATTAAATTTTACTACGATTTATACGTGTTGAAATGTAAAACGGAGCGGAGTATTAGTTTCTAATCTGGAAGTGGACTGCGGAATTCTTAATACGAAAGGTTTGAGTTATTTTATTGGCTTAATATTTAACTATTAAAGATTCAATTAGCAAATATAGATAGTACAGCAGTAATAGCACCCTCTGTTTTTTTTTGAGTGTAATAAACTGTTTAGCTCACGAATATTTCCGTATTTCCGTATAACCTACAGAAATGAATATTTTTGGAGAACTCACACTCGGCCATCTTCCCTTAAACCGAGTGACCTTGATTATATTTATTAATTAGGTTTAAAATTTTTGCTTTCTTATCTAATTTTTTTAATACCAACTAAGTGAAAAAGCAACCCAAGATAAATATCAAAGTTATTAAATTTACTTACTTTAATACCGATATTAGGCAGTATAAAATGATTCACACTTCTTAATTTAAGTCAGCAATGTTCATATAGAGCAGAAATTGTATTCCGAACTGATAAATTTTATATCACAGTATGTTACGGTAGTGTCGTAAGAGCCACAGCTCCCAAGAAGACATTAAAATTTTAACACAGGGCCACGATAAGCATGCATAATTAGGTTATCTCAATTCAAGTCGTGCTGTGGCCGCTATGAAAATAATTTAAAACTAGAAACTGAACTATTTAGCGACAATATTTTTATAATATGGAAGGGATACCTGAGAGATTAGACGATAGATTGTATTAGCTATCCTATATTCAACACAACTACTTACATCGAATATAGGACTTTATGAAAGGCATACGTTTATAAGCTAACGTGCTATTATTATTGACACTAAACTAACGACCGTCTATCCTGCTAGACCCAGCAAATAGTGGTAAAGAATAAATTAGTCATAAAATATCTAGATCTCAAACTAATGGATTTTTTGCCATACACACTATAAAAAATAGAGGTCTCAGCAGTTACCTTGAGACAAACTCATTTTGTTGCGTGTCACTGGGCTCCGTGCCATTTCTCCCGGAACTTTTCAATTATTCTCTCGGGTCTGCATGAGGTGTGAATTTGATAGAGCGATAGTAGGGTTTAATGCTGGGACAGTCTGAATAATGTTCAATTATTACTTCAATTTGCTGTGGAGTAAAATATTAATGCAATTTTTTACACATTGATAATTTTAAGCTACTAGACATTCACCGTTGTCTGAAAGTCAACAGACACTTGTATTTATAAACGATACTCATCCACTTAACAGAGCGGGAGAGTCTTTACTGTCGGTCAAATCAATTCATATAGAATACTTCAAATTTCAAATCAACGATTATGTAAATTAGCTACCGAGTTTTTTCTTAAATTTATATGGATGTATAAAATTACATGGTGCCTTCTTTGCTTTAGGTATTTGTCAAAGACAAGAGTGAATCACATAAAATTGGTCCAATCACAAAATTATAAAGAACTTTTTTTAATTAGATGACTTGACCTGAAGAATTATAAAAGAGTGCTTTTACTGTGCTAATGCATACGACAGACATAACTTAGGCAAGTACAGTTCATGTTCAGTAGAAGGAACTGCTGATTTAATTTTATTTACTTAACACCTCTGTGTGAATACGGATAAGCTCGTAACTACTGATCTATTTATGTGAGAACTTATTTATAGGTCAGTTTAATCTGAAATGCGGATAGCATGGGAGTGATATAATTGAGCTTTCGTAACTAGGACGACTTCAATAGTTGTACGCGTTATAATGGAAGTACCATTCGTTTTACGGAAGGTTTATAACTTAGTGCTAGGGAATTTATTTTCTTTCCACGAGGTATTTAAGTTTTACTGGTTGTAATTTAGAGAGGGGGCAGCATATCAAGTAAATAGTAAAAAATAATTGTGTATCTTAACTCCTAGATACCTAAAAACACACAATGATAACCCTGTAATAACCATTAGGAGTTATTCGTGGTTTCAAAATTCTTTTTTCAAAGATTAATGTACGTTGTAAATGAAAGCACATAGTTTATTAAAATCTCATTTGTATGTATCAAGAATATGGTTAGAGTCGGCTATATCCTTTATATTATATATATAAAGGATATAGCCGATAAACTATATTATATATATATATATTAACAGTAATCATAGTAACCATTTTGTTTGCTCCTAAGTAATTTTTAAATTGATCATATCTCTTGGCTTGGCTTGGCTTAAACAAGAGCAAAAGCAGTCAGAATTAGGTGACCGCTAGTAGTGAAACTTTCATAAATATTGCCATATTTCACAAAGCCCGTGCCTTTACAATTTGTTGCCTCCTGATTATTATAATCAAATGGCAGTATATAAGCTTTTTCGGAGGCCATTACATGGCTTAAAAACTTCAATTTTTTGGGTTGGTCACTAATTTGATGGATTGACCATAGTCCGTATTTGCAGCTGCATGGAGTATGCTCTAGACGTCCTCGATAATGAAGATAGACCCGTGCTTAATAATGAGCCAATAATGGATCGAAGCCAAGCTGTTAGCTGAAATACAAGTGATCCAAAGCTAAACATGTAATTAAACAGATGCTGATAGCAGTCGTTTGTATCTTCTGTGCAAATAGCCGACAAAGAAGCACACAAATTACCTAGTAAACGGTCACCGCAGGAATCAAAATCATTACGATGCCGGCTAGTTAGAATCCAAAATTTCCACTAGAATTTATTCTGACTTAATCCTATATTGTAGTGAGTAATTTGCCGACCGCCCACGTCACAACAGTAAATTTAAATCAATTGTATGTATACGAAATAGTACGGATTGTGCAGAACGTTTTGTAATTGGACGTTGATAAGGATATCATGACCTCTATCTCCGCTTCCGAGTTTGAAATTAATGTTTATTAGGCTTGATTGTTCTATGGTATATAGAAAATTGTAAAGTTATTTTTATACTATAAGCGGCAAGTGAGACGACGGTTCATCTAGTATGGGATCACCGCCGCCCATTAGCAACAGAGTAGTTTCGATTATTTTTTTTCATTAGTGGTCTAGGTGGTGTTTATAAAATAAACCAGAAAAGGTAAAACTGAGTAAGGTTAAGAAAGCACAATATCTTGATAAAACGGTTAATATCGTTATTGAGACATCGAATATCGTGAACACATTCTTAGTTATAATGAAATTACATGACTTAGGTAACCTAGTTATAGAACAGATACAGCATAGATTGCCCCTTTTATCCTTAAAGTGGCTTAGCGTGACTTCGCCATAAGTCGCGAGTTTCCACGCCTGGAGAACAGTTAGTTTTATGGACTAAGACTTCATGAATATGAATATGCCCAACGTATAAACAAACAATGCAGTTTATCTAGGCAAAGGTTTCTCGATATTATTGTTTTGCATCGCTTATGCAGGCCCGATGTCGAAGGATGCTTCAGAATATTTGACTTAAGTAATGAAATAGTAATAATAGATTAATGGCATACCTCTCACAATGAGGAGACCGGAGAAGTGGATCAGTTATCGGTTGCAATGATGATGTTAATAAGGGACTTTTTCGACAACTTGACTAAAATATTCCGATACTTACTCCTCGGTACGCCCATATATCGAACCCGTTAAACCATCGACCAATGTCGATAGTCTTATCGTTCGTACCCTAAATCGTGTCACGTAGGATACACGTACTTTTACTGGCGGCGGAATCGATTCATATTGTTTTTAAATCGTGTTGTTATTTCGTTTTGTCATATTTTCGTGGCGCGTGCGTATATGGAATATATGTATGTATACGCGTTTCCGCTTGCGGAACAACTGCGTTGTGTTCTAAGACGAAGTAACCTATGCTATGTGTTAGCACAGAGATAAATCATAACCCAGATTATAATCTATCTCTATCTGTCTCTGTGCTAATGTTCATTCAGATCCCTTAAGTAGTTTTTACCTAAAAGAGTAACAGATTGCGGGTTGGTGGAATTTACATACCTTCGAAAACTTTATGAAGAACTCTCAGGAGTGAAGGTTTCTTCACAATGTTTTCCTTCACCGCAACGTTGCGCGCCGCAGGATTTGAACCTGAGATATCCCGGTTGAGTGACCGGTTCACACCATTAGGCTATTTGGTTATACTATTACTGCTACTATGACTACTACTATACTATTATTATTATTTTACTGATATTATATTATTACTATTTAGCTATATTTGTCGTCGATAAAAATAATCGAGTTTTTTTTTAGGTCATTCCTAGATTTTCTCAAGTTTATCGACCTTCAGATAGAGTAATGCTGTACAATAATATAACAATTTGGTCTTCATAAAACTATAACTTTAAGATTTTACTAACAAACTTTTAGAATATAATACTTGCAATCGTTAAGTTTCTCGTTTCTTTCCAACATTATAACTTAAGATTTTATTAAGACACTTAATGAATACTATCGCTAAGTTCCACGGTCCTCTTCGATATTTCGATCTAAATCGTTTCCGATTCAAACGACGACCGTTAGATTAGTAAAAAGTTAACTTTTATGGCAAAGTCATGTTCGAGAATAAGAATTTTCGCATAAAAACCTTTATAATCTTTTGTCCGGATTTGTACGCGTGACTTGATATGACTTATGTAAGATTTGTTTGCGTCTGACCAGGGATGAAAAGCGATAAGATTTCATCGCAGATACTGAATTAAAAAGTTAAGATAAAAAAGGGGAGATACTTAAGTAAGATTTTTCAAGGATAGGTAGGTTTTAATTTCTCTATTACTATCTCAACAATTTTTTCAAGATTCACTCAGTTTTATGCAGAATAGATTTACGATTCGGTCTATTCACTTTTTTTACAGAAATGGCCGACAGTCGTCAGTAATGTGTCGTGATAAGCACAATTAGAAATTAGAATAAATACGAAAAAAAAATAGATAACTAAAATGTAATTGTTACATGTCCATCGCATTTAAATGGAACCGCATGTAAAACACCAGAGTTTGAATATAAAAAGAATCATCAAAATCGGTAGATCTTGTACGGTGCTTCTTAACCGGTGGTCCGCAGACAACTGGTGGTCCTGGGAAGCACCTCAAGTAGTCCGCAAAGACATCCGAAAATATAAAAAATAAGCCTTCAAACAGTTGGTGGCCCATCAGGCAATAATTTTGTCAAAAGATCCCTAATCACTAAAAGGTTAAGAACCACTGATCTAGTAAGACAGACATAAATGAGGTAACAATAAAAAACAAACGAAATCCTCCGTTTTTCAAAGTCGGTAAAAAATAAAAATAATATAATTTAATTCGTTAGCTTCTCTTATACCCGTTGGCGATACGACAAGCTCAAACAAGGTCAACGACTTGGACTAATAATCATTGTTTGATTTTGTTGGATTAAGTCTAAAAAAGCTCAACTCTTTGATGTACGAACAAACAAACTTGCTGGATTTTTATCGTGCTGTACTAATTGGCTCGAAAGTGTTACAAATATGACTCATAGATAAACAATGACGTAATAACGTATCAAAACGATGTTTATTACTGATAATGAAAGTTTATAAAGAATATTTAGAATAATATAATAAGGAATATTTAGAGTAATATAAGGAATACTAAGAATATTAAGAATTTTTAAAAATTAAATAATTATATAATATTTATAATTAGCTTACAAACACACTGTCCTACGTCAAATAAGACCTCGTGTCATGGATGGCATGGACACAAATACATTCTTCTTCTCTTCTCTGGAGGAGATTTCGTTACGAAATAAGTAGAACCCCTGTACTGCTGTAATGTTTGTATACATTAAGTTTAGTTTTAAAAATGTATGGTGTGTATAAGGTATTAAATAAATAAATAAAATTGTGACCCGAGAAGAAACAACCATCTATCAGTATACTAATATACTAACTTGGGTACAAGGTTTTATCACATAAATATTTGTTCCGACTCGAAACTAATTTGAATACAACGTGACGTATTTATTTTTATACACCTACCTTATTAACTGATGAGGAAGTTAAAATTCTCAACAATGGTACTTTGCCTAAAGTCTATCAAAATAGTGAGGACCTTCTGTAGAGACAACGTAACAACGTATTCTGAAAGGCGGCCTTAAACCGAAACGCTTATAAAATATAAGTCATAAGATATTTAAATAAGTAACAATATATTATTGATGTAATTGGTACACAATATTACTGTAATGTGACGTCATATTAGAGTGTCCATTTATAGCATAAATGTCAGTTAAAATTTATCGATGCCAAAGTTTCACGCATATCGTGAGCTTTAAGTTCTACCGCAATGATAAGCGCAATACAATTATTTAAAACTTAAACGATGTTCAAATTAGCTTCAAATATTATCAATCATTAATAGGCAAAAAAACTTTGGCGAAAAAATCGTACCGTTTGTGATAAGATTTAATTAATAAATTAAGTCTTATCATTGGTCATTATCATCTTATTATATTTTAAATTACAAATTCTATTTTTAAAACTGTTTCTTAACGGTTATCATATCCGTTTTTAGACGTACAAAGAGACTTAATTTTTAGTGTAAATTTTTGAGTAAATCCTAAAAAAATATTAAGTATAAAATATTATTTAAATTTTATTTGCGTACACTAAACCATCGTTGTACTGTTAGTTAGCCCGAATAAAGAAAAAAAGAGTAATGTATTACAGAAATTTACACATTAATATAAAATAATTAAGCAATAAATTACATTAATTATAGTCATATATTATAATGATTATAATTATTAAAATATAAACATTATTAAAACTATAAACCAATTAATTATTATGTCAGTCGCATATAATTATTTGTCGATTGACACATTCTTGTATCGTAATTTAAGCGCGTACGCCTTGCTAGTTCATTCAAATTGCGTTATGTAATGTTTAAATTCATTGAACTCGTAAGTTCAAGAACATTTACGTTTTAACTAGTAAAATATAACTAAAAAAAACAAAATTCAACTGACCTTAAATCACGGATCACTGGAAAAAAATCACAGTTAAAAATCACTTACAAATAATAACGGTTCTGTTATTTTTTATTGTAATTGGAACTTGTTAGTGTCGTATTTTAATACGGAGATACCGCGTGTTACTCGCGTAGTGCCGTCCTCAAGCACGACCGTACTCGATCGCGCCCTCAACTTGACTATACCCGGTCTGCTAATGTACCAGCAGTACTGTACCACCGAATACAGTGAACCCAGCTCTAAGTACGTTGTACCGCTCCTGTACTTGTGTTCTAAATTCAAATCATTAATTTGTTTAGTGACAGTTTTATGTAATTTTAAGCAGGTATAACATGAAAGACATTTTCGATTAATTGTTTACTTTTTGGACTTATAACAGGTCAAAAATTAAATAAAATTATATATCACAACTTTTTTAAACGGCAAGGCGTTTCACTGACCGCAGTTAACGGGTTGGAGAGTCCGGAATCGTTTCAAGCTAAACACTTATGTCGCAAAGAAGAAATTTAACAAATTTTCTTGACTATTGACTTTCTTTGTAGTGACTTCAGTGATTCCCAGCCGTAGTAGATATTGCGACAGATAAATGTTTGTTCCCGGGTCACGGGTGTTTTTGTTGTCCAAGCCACACAGGGAATCCTAGCGTCGTAGTATGAGTAAGTGTTTATTTATTATTTATACAGATACCCTCTACATTATATTCGTAGGGTACCTATGTATGTTCTACTAAATCGGGAAATGCAAATGATGTATAGATTTTTCAGAACTGTATATTTATATATAAAACACTTAAATACTCTTCTTTTTTTGAAAATAATTCTGTCTATCTCTATCTTACACAAACACGCTTAGACGTGGAAGCTACTAGTTTAAACTACTGGAGAAACATTGGTACTGAGATAGAATGCTACATGTAAAATACAAAATACAAAAAAATACAGAATAAAGTACTGAATCGATTTTGATAACAATTGGTAAAGAGGTAGAACAGAATTTGGGCACAAACATAGGCTACTTTATATCATAAATACACGTTTTAAGAAGTTGCAATAAGGGATAAAAGTTTGTATGTAAAAACGTCACTATCGACGATATAAAGATATGAGTAGTCATGAACTCGATACAAAGTAAATAAATATTTGTGCTAGCGTTTTTGAAATATTCACCTATCAAAAGATAAAAGTTTGTATAGAAAATCATTTTCGAAGATAAACCGTAAAAGTATATATACATGCACTATAAAAATAAATAAATAGGGGATGCAAACAGGTCCACATTTAGTAGTTGCAAGCAAAAGATCATAACTCATAACTCCTACTATTATTGTAAATGCGAAAATATGTGATGATGGATTGTGTTTATTACTCCTACACGCTGAAAACTAAGGGTTTTTAGTTAATGAAATCATCGAGCCGTGTCTTCGGAACGGAGTTTTATTTGAGAAGAATAGACAATAGACATGACAGTATATATTAAAGCACAGATAATTGAAAATATTTTGCATAGCTAAAACATACTAAATAATATAATGTAACACGCAAATACTATTACTGATTTGAATTAAATTTGGAACAGAGATATACATATATTATAGTCTGGAATAACACATGGACAACTCTTTTTATCAACGTACCAACTACGCGGGCGTAGCCGCAGATGACAACTAGTAAATTATAAATTTTCAAAACGCTTCATTGTGTTAATAAAATAAACCGAATGACGAAACAAACTTTAACCATAGAACGATACAATCATATCTAATTGGTTCACACATAGACCGTGTATTGTGTTCTGTGAATAATACAACAGACAAGAAATATAATAAAAATAAACAATTCGCGCCCAATATATAATACCAACTTGTAAATTAGGGCTTATGTGATATATGACCCCAGGTCAAAAGCTTACAGCTTTTGACATGATAATTTAGGATGGGATGAATTGTCCTATTTAAAAACCCAGAAGCTTTAAACTATATGAAAGTGCATAAAAATAAACAAGGTTTATTAAAATATTTAAAAACACAAGCTTTACTTATAGATCCGTAATACAAAGAAATACACAAAATTTCATAACTTTATTGTTAATCGTTAAGGAATTTCCTTATCTGGCCAATCCTGAACATAGTATCGGGTCATGCTTATCATTCGAATGCATTTTACAGGCCGGTTGGTCTAGTGGGTAGTGAACCCACTACACCGGAGGTCGTGGGTTCGATTCCGGCCCAGATCAAACTTTTCTGTGATGGGTTGAGATGATGATAGAAGTTAATTATGGCGTTACTTTAGAGTTTTCGCCGTTCCTTCTCCGCTTTATAAAGGCCTATTGGAAATGACATTACTTTCTAAATTACAACAATCATAAAGTGTAATGAAATAAATGATTTGAGTCTGATTTTTGGGTTTATTAGTAGCTTTGAAAATGAAACATTTAAACGAGAAACTGAATTAGTCGTAGTTTAAAATGAGTGGATTAACTTCCACACCAAAAGTCATTAATGATTACTTAAATCAATCGGTATACTAAATTTGTACTAAGGGGTAATTTAAGTAACCATTAACGACTCTGAGTGGAACCCTAAAACGTGTACCACACGAACGAAAACCCGTAACCTTTATACAAGTTCAAGAACCGTTGAATCGTCAAAGCCCTTGGCAAGTAATTCTGTGGACATTTAAATTATGGGCAGGCGGTGGATTAATCCAGAAACTAACATTTCACTTTAAGATCTGTCCGTTACGGTTTAACCACTGTCGTGTTAAGTGGGCTTTAACCCATCGTCGGCCTGTTACTGAGCACCGCCCTCTCCTCATATTGACCTAGAGCATATTCTACCATGCTGCTCCAATGTGGATTGGTGGATTACTAAAGTGGTATGGCTTAAGGTGTGACATTTGGAATAAAAGTCTCGGTTCCGGTTGTTGTCGCTAACCAGACGAAATTTTTATGACTAGCGGTCACAGTCTGGGTGACCTAGAATGCCCATCCCAACCCAGCCTAGCCGAGCAGGCTGTCGTAAGAGGTGACAGAAGTCAGCTGCTCGATGGTAGGACTTCGTGGAAGGGTCATCTTTTTTCCCTTATTCTGGTTTCTTCTTTTTCTGGCTGGTTACTTGCTTGAACCAGCAGCCAAACGGTTCGTCGTGTTTCAAGAACCGCTTCACTGATGTATTGTGCTAAGCTGGAGTTACAATTTAGTGTACCAATTATTTAAAGTAGTTCACAAATGAAAAACAAATAAGAATAACATTCACAACTAGTCCAACAACGCAACTGGGATGATATAATCAAAGCTAATAGAGCCTGTTCCCAATAATCCGTTCCACCTTAGGAAGATAACCACTCACCAACCACTTGCCACAAGCTGCCCTATGGTCATACTATTATTATTATTAAACACTTTATTTCCTACCCAAACAAAAACATAAGTAAGAAAAACAAAACAATGGACGACCTTATCACTTTAAGGCGGTTTCTTCCAGGCCCCAGTAAGGAACAAAAGACAGCAGGAAGAAGTAAATAGGTTAAGGCTTATAAAGGAAAAGTACGACAGACAACAGCGGAGTGGAGAAAATTAATCTCCTTCTTAATTGAAATCAAAGATCTATACAAATAAATAAAATTGGAGTATCTGTTCATAATATTAAAATAACTGCTTTTTACTAAATCCATATGTGTACACGGTACATGTGCTAACTATATTTTTTAAATTTGTGTCTATTTGTTCAAGCTAATTTCTTAAACGGGTGCACCGATTTTGAAGGGACTGTCACTGGAAGATAGCTGATGTAATAAAGAGGAACTTAAGCCTTTTTTTAGAATTATGAACTATAACTTTTTGGTTACTTCCACGCGGACGAAGTCGCGGGCACAGCTAGATTGGAAAAAAAATCGTACCTACCTTGAAAACTAACTTAAGCCCCGTAAGATTTTTTTTAATATAGAAAGTGTTATGCTGAATAAAATGTCCGTTAACGGATACATGTAGCTTCCATTATTGAAATTGTTTGTGATTATAGAAAAATATGCGCATAAATTTTTATCTATTATATTAACTTATTTATTAAAAGACTTTTTATCAGCATAGTCTGCTACAGAGTACGGATCTCTCCTCTGAGTAGAACCTAGAGCCTAGGAGGCCTAGGCCTCCACGTTTGAATGCGGATCAGTGGAGGTAATGGCAACCCAAGTATCAGAAGCCGCTCGAAGAACCCTGAGTTCATGAATGCCGTCCGTGAATAACAATTGGAACCGACGCCTTTTCGTGCCCTCCGAAGCACGACGTACATACTTTTACAGACAACCTAATAAACTATAATAATTGAGTTTTGCAGTCTGATGGTCCTAAGAACGTCAATTAAAATATAAATCGTGTCACATAACTGGTTCTTTTCTGTACAAATCACATTGAACAAGCGGAAGACTTCAACAAGCCTGTCCGGTGACGCTAGTACAACCTATGTATGTATGTACTCGTATCTTGTGTGACAGCTTAGTCAACTACGAACGTCCGTTTGGTGACAGGAACTGTAAAAAATCCGCTGTTTTAATACACAAACAACAATCGGCGTATAATTTTTTTTATCTTAAATTGAACTTCAATTTCACAGTTTATTTGGGTAAAATTATTGATGTTATTTTGCATGACAATATCATGCTAAAAAAGTGTACCCATGGATTTTTTTTTTAATTTTTTTGAGCCAGATCTCAGCAACTATCTTATAAGGGGTACTCTAGGAGTATCTAGAATAGTTATCGTCCGGACCAGGTTCGGATCCGGAATTCTGAAATTCGTCTAACATACTAGTTACCTAAAAAGTATACATAAAAAAAATCGAGATTGAATTGTTCGAACTTGAAATAGTAGAAGAAATTTCGGAGAATCACCCACTATCAGGCTTAAAGTTGGTTTGAGCAAAATCTTTAACACAAGAATAATTACCGTTTTATTACGAGTGCACGGTTTATTCTGAACTTGATAATAATAGAACCGTAATTAATGAAACGAAAAACCAGGTGAAAGATCTAAGGGCACCGTTTGATCTTAAAGCTCCGTGCAAACTTAAGGTTTTTTTTGTAAAGCGAATAATTTTCATTTCATTGATACATCCGTCACATTTGCTAAATCGTGTTACGTACACTATTTATAGATAGTTCAAGGAGGTGTAATGAGAATTTTTTTAATATTTTTTGAATATAAGATTTGTCTTGACCCTGAATAACAGTTGAATAATATATATATATAAAACAATCGATTTTCGTCACCATTATTTTTAACGAATAACTATTTACGTACATTGTTTTATCTATACGAAGATGAGTACATCGTTTTATAATTAAAGAAGATTGTATCGATCTAATGAACCCCCTCTTATATCCTATGTTTTACTGAAGCGAGGATAGGTTTTGTTTCTGTTATAAGCGGGAAAAATAGGAGACAGGTCACCTGATGTAGGTACCAGGTAGCAACCGAAGCCAATAATGACCCCGGTACACCAACAACATTACCCTTCCGGGAGACGAATGGGTACAAGAATGACTAAAGGATGGGAAGAAAGAGCATAAGGTTCATATTAATAATTATTTCTTCTTCTTATTGTGCCTCTTCACCAGTGAATGTTGGCCGCTAATTTCATGAACGTCTCTCTATCCATGTACAGAAAAAAATACCCTTTAGAGTTTTAATTTACTCGTATATATGTATATATAAAAATCAATATTTATTTGTGTGTTTGGCGGTCCTGCATAGACTCTGAAATGGTAGGAGATAGAGCACTGTCTTTAGCAAGTTTGTTCAGAATTATCTGGAATAGGTTTTGATCCCAAAATGGTATCGATCAAACATATCGGCTTCTGGCAAAGGAACTCTTCTAGGGGTTCACGGGATACGTACGAAATTTTCTACATACATACAACTCCAATAGCCTGTCTCATAGCTTATGTTAATTCACAGCAAAGCGTGACCAGGTGTAACTAATAAAAAAAATATTACAAGAAAATCGCTATTTAAACACGCTATTTTGCCCAAGCTAATATCCGCTAGTATGCCCGCCTGCAATAAGCCGTATCTGCGGCTGTTTTTAGAGTAAAGTGGGTTTTGTAACCAGAGCTCGTGAACATAGACAACGGGGTTCTCACGCCGCCGGTAACCCAACACAGCGATATCATTTGTCACCTTAATTACCGAATTTTAAGCTTTTGTGGTTTAATTTACCTTAAAATAATAGTTTATGAGGACCTTCCAGTATTGTGTAACGCCTCGCCTTATTATTTTACAGTTGAGAATAAGAACACTTGTTAAAAACTACATATATTTCTCTTCTGATATATGTATGTATATGTAAGTTAAATTTTATCGATAATTTTGTAGCTCAAAGTGTTAATAGCGAACCTAATTATTCGTAATTATTTGCCAGGTTTCAAGAAGGCTCTTTAAATTTTATTATTTAAGTTTAAATATACTTTATTATTTATAAACTAAACTATATTAAAGCAAATATATCAGGGCCCGCGAGCCGCATACCGCCCATATGACAAAAAGACTCCAATTAGGTACACAACGCAACTTGTCGTTTCATGTGATCCTCTCGACAACGACAAATGAAATGTGGCCCGCAAAATATCCTTATAACATTTGTGGACCTTACATAAAAGGTTGCCGACCCGTGCAATCTATATATATTAATAATAAAACTGCAACAAAGTCAATTCAGTACATTAAGTATTTTTTATGGATTTATTGCTCTTCTGTCTGTTCGAGCTTGGACAAATTTAGATGAAACTTGACATAGTCGTAGTATGAAACCCGGCAATGGTTATAGGATAGCTTTTATCCCAGGAAATTTCTTTGTTCCCGCAGGATAACAGGTTAAAATTAGTAGTGCATCTCTGAAACCTCTGGATTCTTCTGGAGCAAAGCGAAGGCAATTTCTAGTATATAATAAATTGAAGTAGACTGTGTGAAGTCAATATTTATATTGAGGCCTATTAATTAACTCTCATGTAAGTGTAGTTATTAAATTACGACTGCTTGACCGGCCTTCACCAGATTTTCTAATTTTGCATACCGTTTGTCTCAATTAAACTGATTTTTTATTACAATTTATAGCATGTTCTATTTTCATACGGCCATTAATTAATATACAAGGATGTGATTAGGTTTACAACCGCCTAATTGATTTTGCTGTTACACCCATGTTGTCATCAGGCAACATTGCGCCAATTTAAAAAGATTCAATGATCTATTATATTCGGTGCAGAGTCGAACCGGAATTTTTGCTCATACAAACTGTAGTATATTGTTATGTTGAGGGTATAGTGAAAATAAATAGTTTTAAACCAACCGGCGTGTGTTTTATTACACTATAAGTGTAACTAGCGATACACAACTATTTAAATTACATATTAACTTTCATCAGTAAAATAAATTATTAACTTAGCAATTTCATCAGTAAAATGAATTTTAACTGATACACCAACAACACACGCCGGTAACTCTGTTTATTTTTACTACTCTCAACATAATAACATACTACACATACTTTTCAATATTGTATTGAAAAAAGATCCAGATCGAATTTGCACCGAGTATAGATGCTGCTATAAAATATCCCTCTAATATTATAAATGCGAAAATTTGTGTTTGTTTGTCTGTTACTCCTTCACGAAAAAACTGCCGAACCGTTTTTCATGATATTTGGCACACATATAGAGGGTAACTTGGATTAACATATAGGACAGTTTTTATCCCGGAAACCCGCGGGATCGGAATTTACGCGGGAAAATCTTCTACGTATAGCTTCTAAACAAACATATTAATATAAAACTAACAAGTCTGTCTTCCCGGAAATCCCGCGGGATCGGGAGTTACTTCTCTAAGGAACGTTGGACCAACATGGAACGAAGGATCCTCCTGCCCTAATCTCCCTTTCACTCTGCGTAGTGCATATATTGTGTTCCTGAGTTTAGAGTGAGTTTAGTCCATAAAACGTTTCCCAATATAAGGATGACATCCTATCAATATTATAAATGCGATAGTTTGTGAGGATATATGGATGTTTGTTACTCCTACACGCAAAGACTGCCGAATGGAACTGAATGAAATTCGTTAAAGGAATAGATTATACTCTGGAATACCACAAAGACTAATTTTTATCAACATACCACGCGGGCGAAGCGGACCCTAGTAAAATATAATTTTAAATAAAATGTATTTGAAACATAATATTAACATTATTGTTACTTATTATTATAAAACTTGCATTACCAATCTATTACATCAATCGTTACTTGTAAAACGTTCACCTGAGCGACATAGAGATTCATTTGAAATTTGTTTGATGCCGTTTTAAAATATATTTTATTAAATGTAATGCGTGCAACACGCGAGAGTGACGGGCGCCTCGTGTGATAGACGTCGGTCCAGTTGACACACTGGCTCGACTGAAGCGGTGACGTCACTGCTCGCTGCGCGCGTGTGTGTGATACAGAGCAGTGTAACATACTGTGACGTAGCGCCGCGTCGGCTTGGAGTGTGACGTGTTAATTGTTTGTTAATAGCTGGCAACATAGCTTGTCACTTTATCTCACTTACTTTAATTCTATATGAATGTAATATACGTATTTTTTTAGTATACTTTTGTTCAGGAGAAGAAACAGAAATTGTTCAGTGCATCTTTTAAATGACTTAGTATACAATCATCAATTAATATTCATATCATTAATTTACAAATGGAAACCATTTGGATCCGGCGTGAACCCACATTAAATATATTTATAAGAGCCATTAGTAGGTGTTGTCATTATTACCCAACCCCCACCGACAACTCGATAGCCATCTATTGACACAGCAACTCAGCTTGTCAACAACCCTCCAAACAGGTATACTTACATATATTTATTCACTCTTATATATTACGTCGTTATCAACACCTGGTCAAAAGTTTAATAGTATATAATATATAGAATGTAATAGAACAAAATGTTTTTCGTTTATAATTAAATGCAATACTATAACTAATGGTTTTTGAACCGCGATTTCTGATGTCACTCACTAAACGATATGGTTTATCGAGTGTACTTTTTGAATGTAAGCACAGGCAGGCAGATAACATTACTAGTTAGTTGCGAGTTAACTACATATTATATTATATATCAATAATACTAAGAAGACTTGTTTACAAACTAGGATCGGTGTGTTTGAACAGGTTGCACCGATTTTGATGATTACTTTTAAATCGCACTAGTCAAGTGCTCCCGATTACATTTGAGCAACATGCTGCGGGTCCTTTCAGAGTTATTCCTCCTAACGATGTGCATTTTATTAAATTGATTTTATAAATCTTAGTATATTGTCACTGAACTGACTTGGACTACTTATTAGTTGCGATGTGCGTTGTAGCTGTTTGTAGTAACACTAGAGTATGTTGTGTGTGTGCAGGCTGCAGTGAAATGTGCGTCATCACCCCGCACCAACGTGCTGTCGAGCAAGCCGCGGCTGCCGCTGGCGGCGCTGGCGCTGCCCGGGGACGCCGCGCGCCACCACCCGCCCAACAACGTCAACTCTCATGTGAGACACACGCACACACACACGACACCGCTGTGCGCTCGCTATTGTATTATATACACCAAACTGATTCAGTTGGTTTACAATTACCGTACGATTCAGAATGAATGACTTCCTCCACAAAACTATTAAGTCCTGCACAAAACATGCCTCTGCTTCTTGTCTGTTAGTCTGTACCTGTGACATACATATGTATTCGGTAGGTGTGGCTTTTTATTTTAAATTAGAAACGCAAGAAGATACAAAATTGATGCGTTTATAAAATGACAAAAAGTACATAAATGATTGGATGAATGTGGCGGTCGGTACAGAACATGTAATACATACCGTTGCGAATTTCACTAGAATACATAAATAAATGTAAATTACACGGGTGAATAAATACATGGCGTGTGCCGCCTCGGGCTCGGGGCTCCTGTGTCTTGGACACTACACAGTTACGAGACAGATCTGTTGCCTGCTGTACTGTGCCAACTGTGCTCCGTTGTAATTACATACAAGAGGAGCCCGTCAGCGTTCTTATATATTTAAAAAAAATGATAGAATCTATTATTTATATTAGATATTTGTTGTACGTTAAGACAACTACATTCACAAAATCGTAATACGCAAAATAAACATGACAGGCTTACATAAAGCTTAGTCGTGTTATTATAACGAATATTAGTGTTTTGTAAAATATAACAGACATTTAGTTGGCGCCTGGAATGAAACTAGTTTTCAAGATGAATGCCTAGTGAGCTTCATTCACCAATAAAACAAAACTCAGTAATCCACAACGAGATTTATGTCAATCCGCTGTTTTATAATACTAATATTTTGTTATTTTTTAACGTTATAAGCATGTTAGGTAATTACCGACACCACCGTCTATTGTTCTGAAGTCTTGATATGGTTGCACACATGTATAAGACGGTGTTTATGTACGTAGTATTAGGTAATTACGTTGATCCGAGTGACGCATCCCCCAGCATCCATCCTGCGCCGGGAGTGCGCGGCGGGTGATCTCACGCGCTAAATGCAGCGCGCGGCTAAATCTGTATGCCACTGGCGTTGGCGCGCCTCTTCCGGGCTCGGCTTTCTCCGCGAACGCATCAAACGCACGTGAACTGCCAGTCTCCACTTCACCCACCTATTAGCCGCCTACTAAAATATATTTAATCGTTTAAACCTCGCCTTTTGCACTTCTCCACGTCCCGCTCCGCCCCCGGCCCATCAATACGGCTGCCCAGGTTTTATTTTTATTTGGATGCGCCTGTGAAAGAGCCTTGATTTTTCAATGAAACAGATAGCATTTTCCGTGAGTGTTGTGTTCGGTTCGGTTTACTTTTAGAAATTGAACGGATTGTTTTTTTATTCACCGTAAATGTTTAGTTTTAGAGTCTACTATGTATTCAGTAACTGTTTTTTCGTTCAAGACTCAACTGCCCAACGGGATAGGCCTCTTTGACCTTTTCTTCTCCTCTTGGAAATGTATAAAGTCACATACGATGAAATGGTTACAGGTCGTCACGATACAAGTACCGCCCAAAACATTATGATCAATCTTTACAATATTTTCCTTCACCGAAGCAATTAAGGTGGTGAAAGTGCAAGCGGGATTCGAACCCGCCCGAGAAGCTATATCGAAGTTCCACTCGCTTGTTGAAAGAATTAAAGACCTACAAGTGAACGGTTGTAAAGACGTTGGAAGTTTATGGAGAGATTGCTCATGTTTTATTGGCGCACTGAATTAAAGTGTGGAGGATCTCGTGCAAATCCGTGATTACAGTGAGAGTTGGTAGACGGAAGCTCGAGAATACAGTGCGCTTGAATAGTGCAGGGGATAAAGTGAGGCAGCACGGAGGAAGCGAGCGGCGGCCTGCAGTCGACACCATATTAAAATACAATGCCGAGCAGCCCCGGACCGATATCATCTCCGTATCGGCCGCTCCGTTCCACACGTTCAACACCCCTTCTCGCCTTGTAACGGTCCGTTGCCATGGAGACGAGGAGGCTCGTGTCATTCCACGTCTCGAACCTGTTTGCTTATTATATCATCGTCCCGTTGTCACGCTTTACACTTCACATCTCATGTTAGAATACTTCAAGATTCACTTCTGGTTGTCCTAACATTACTGCCGGTGAAGCCAATCACTAAACTAATAGTGACCATCGTTGCGGCGTGCAAGTTAAATCATTCGTGTTTTGATCCACCCATCTATTTAATCATTTGCTTATCTACTTCGCAATCTCTTTATATAACGCAATAACTTGTACTATTTTTTTCTCTAAAATATTTGAGGAACATATGTAGAGAACGCAGTTAGTTCACCTTTTATTGATGATCCTTTTAAGATATAATAAACGATCACTTCAAATTGTAGTATAACATAGATTGTTAGATATTATTGTTTGCTATAGAAGTAACGTAATGGTGGAGGAGGTGGAGCTGAACTGTGCAGCCGCGAGCAGTCGCCAGCCGAGATATGTCCCATTTCCCGAATCTCGTCCAATTTGCCAGCGGAAAAACGTTCCTCTCTCGAGGAACGAATCGATTGTATCGAATGTAATCTCGAGACGTTCATACTGAACTTTTACTTGTCCGTTTGTTTAGTGGACAACTACTTGCTTGATCTGTTAAAGTTGTTAACTTTCCATGTTGGTTCAGTAGCTCCAACTATATTGCCTATACTGAAATGTTGACCACGTGCAATGTTTACATACATGTAACAAAGTGGCAGGAACCCTTGTCAATATCTTTTGTTTAACCATTTTCAGTTGTAGCGATCTTACGATTAAGGAAGTGAATTGTTCCGAACCGACTGTATAGAGTATCGCACATGGACCCACACAAACACAAAGAAGTAGTTAACAGTTAAAAGTGCCGAGTGTACGTATTATAAACAAGTCCCCATTCGTACAATCATGAAGCGCGAGTGAGCAGCGAGTCCCGGCGGGATAGGTCGCGCATTCCGCGGAACATTAAATCGCAGTTTAGTGTCGAGTGTGCTGTCTGCGACGAAGCACGTGTTTGACGTTGGCGAACAGAGCCTGGGTAAACAGCGACGTCAGGTTACGGTGTCAACTAATAGCTCTGCTAATTCAATAGAGCGCGGCACGGTGAGGCGTCGCGGCGTCGGTGAGTATACCGCCTCCTTCGCCGCGACGAGCGGTTACTTTACAATTACTTCAACATTATTAATGTTGAGCTTATTTCATTCCGCTGCCAGCCGTTCCCCGAGGGTTATACGTTGCTCGAGCGCCCTGTTTGTGTAATAAATATTGCGTTTAGTTTTATTTCATTTAATCATCTCTTTATCTGTTTTCGTTGTTGACGGCCAGTTGAGTGCCTGTAGCCCCTATTATCTGAGACAGGAAATAATGAGACTTGAAAATCTGCAACTCTCAAGTTGCACAGCAGTTTCTGAGCTTAGCGAATAGGTATATAGAAAATTGTTATGGGATCTATGACGTTGATAAATAGTTTCCCTCCAATATGTATCAGCTATCATTTTATTTTACTTGTTTTATGTGACCCGTCAGGGTCAAGATTCGTACTTGGCAGATTCCAAAACATGTCCATTTATTGCGCTAACCCCAGAAAGCTATCAAAAGTTTATTTACGAACTTCTCAACTTGAAAACTTTTATACTCCGGTTAATAGATAAAAGTTTATCTTGTACTCTGCAGAAATGAATCCATATTCTGGGATAGAATTTATCGCAGATTTGAGAATTATGATAGTAATATTAATTGTGCAGTGTGGTTGACAGTGGCCTCAGGACTCTCGTACTGTAAACCAAAACTAGTACAGACGACCGACTACGCAGCACCCACGCTGCTCCAGTGTGCCGGCGGAGGAGTTAGTGATGAACCCAAGCCATGTGTACCTAACACCTCTATACTTGCCCTCACTTGCGACTGAGGCAGAGTCACCTGGCCGCAGTCGCCTCGCACTCCCGACCCGAGGTTGTGCTGCCTCCGACTTACCTTCTAGCTCATTGGATATTACGCTCTTTATTAGGCTTCTGGACCTGACCGGTGAACACGGCAGCCTCTTATTACACATATCACAGGGCTCTGTATCTCATACTATTGACCTGTTGTAGGACACGCGTTTTCGTTTTAATTTTTGCTAAACGTTGATAGTTTACAGAGTATGTGAAATACCACCTTTTATTGTATATTTTAACATGTCATAAATACTGCACGCTACTATAGAACGCTTGGTTGCGAGTACTGCTCACACTTGGCCGACATTATCCTGTCCTGACGATACACCCGCTTGTAACATATCTCAGGACAGTAGTAGGACGGTAGACCGAGATGGCGCTGCGCTACTGAATTACAATGTGTATATTTATGAAGCCATGTTCCAACTAGACGGACTGCCATTTGAATTTAGATATGGATAGAGCGGAGCGACGCCGCCTCCATCGCGCTGGCTGCCTTGTCGACAAATAATTACAACAGCACCTCAAACCGTCCCAGTCTTGACGGCAAGGTATTAAACACCCGCATACACGTCCGATTGTTGTAATTGAAGACTGTAAAATACATAGGATTGTAGGTGAAGACTCACTCACTTTAAGGTTGTAGGTTATTTGTTAGTTGATGATGCTTTTATTAGAGGCAATGTTACCTACAGATACATTAAATAATTTGGATCTGTTCAATTTAATTTAGTAGTTGAATGTACACTTACTGTACAGTGACAGACAATGTAACAACAACGACCAGTGCAAGCACAGTCAACACACTGGTCCGCCGCACTCCACATGTCGCTAATACTGTTTGTAAATACAGATTGCACCGAGGGCCGCCGCCACTGATGACTCACATCTACTATTTGTTACTAAGACAACGGCAGCGTTTCCAAAATTATAGGTCGCTATTTGACCCGGAACGACAAAATTAAATACTCGACTGCGGTTTGAAACGGACATACGTACGTAGGTCCATCGAAGAAGTCGAAAGAAATATGTTAATACTAGGGTACTGTTGATAAAAAGTAGTCTATGTTATTCCAGAGTATGATCTATCCCTTTACCAAATTTCATTCAGTTTTATTCGGTAGTTTTTGCGTGAAGAAGTAACAAACATCCATATATCCTTACAAACTTTCGCATTTATAATATTAACAGGATTTCTGGTAGTTTTATCTGGAATACATATTATAAATTACACGTTTTACATTAGTGCTTGTTATTAAAATTGACATTTATTTGTCTTATACCAACTTAAAAAAAGTAGGAGGTAGGTACTCAATTCTTGTGATGTTTTTCTTTGATCGAAAGCTTATTATAATAATATTTTAAGCGACAACTGACGTGCAGTTTTGGAGCTATGGGGTATTTATTTTTCTTAATGTTCGTTCATAACTTTTTATTGGGTTCACCGATTTTGATGATTCTTCTTTTATTCAAAAAACTATACTACCATGTAATTTTGAGCGACATCTGACGAGCACTTTTTGAGATATCTTTCATAATACGTATTTAATTCGCTAAGACTACGTTGACAATGATATGACATCTCAGAACTTTGTTATGTATGGACCATTTTTTAAATAATCCTTTATTTGATCGAAATCTGGTTTCTGGTCATGTGAAGTTATTAACTTTTTATTGGGTATTCCGATTTTTATAAGATTCTTTTTCAAAAGCTATTACTTGTCGGATAACTAATAGTATTTATTTTGAGCGATGCCTGACAGATAGTTTTTGAGTTATCTTTAATAATTCGTATTGAACTGGTCGCAACTACGTTAACAATGATCTGTTCATCGTATTTTTTTATTATTTATTTTAAAAGAGTCTTATGTCGCTGTATAGTAAACATAATATTAATATGTTCGCGGGCCGGGGTATTATGAATCTCTGGTGTACGTTGTATTTTGTATCGATTGTTAGTGTTTGCGTTTTGTGTATTTTACCAAGTTAAGAATGCATTAGTGTAACCTAAACAGATCGCGATGTGCTGTAAGTGTTAACGAAAATATATTGTTGCGCTCTTGTCACAGCACCATTTACGGTGCGTACCGTCTTTATTGCTCCGCCATTTCCTTCGTGTTTTGAATACGGTACTGATATTTATGAATATCGCTGAAACATGTCGATGAAATAGACGCGCTATTGTCCATTAGTGATTCCATGTGGGTTCCATTAGTTGGCTCCGTCGATATGTTGTATTAATGCTGTGTATCTGGGAGCTGCAGCCAGTAGCAGTGTTCGTTCCGACGTCAGTTACCGCGGCCGACGCTCCAACTGATTTATCCGCTGACAACGCGATATGATCAATGTGCTACTCGAATATATTCTCTGTTGTCAGACACTCAGACGGGATACAAAGGTAATATTTATCATTTGAATGTTCCATCATGTTGTGCGACTGTGTCGTTACCGCATTTTAGCTAATGGCCAGTGTTCTAGTCAGAATACTTGATTTGCAAATGTACAGAACTTACGGAATACTGTAACGCATATTTTATTACACTATTTATTACAAGTTGTTGATAATTTTACAAAAAGTAAATAATTATTTTCGGTATCATTGTATGGTGGTGGACACAATATAAGCGCGTGACTGTGCGATCCGAAGAGTCCAGTTATAAAGCTCAACATAAAACAAGGTATAGTTTTAATGTGCTTAATTAAAGGTGATACGCGGCGCATTAATTACAATACGCGTTAATGCATTCAGCAACTAGAACGGGTCCCGCACTCCGGCGCGCAGACGACAGTAACGTGCCGCCACATACATAAATTATGCAACGCGGCACTCGCCGTCCTGCCACCGTCTGCCACCCTCACTCTCGACGACGTCACGACGCACCGATCCGATTAACTAATAATTGACTGCTGACCATCACCGCCCGACCGTGATGGTTTTAGCTTTTACACTGTTATTTATATATCTACCAAATTAGGTATATAGTTGGGTCGTTTAAATAATATATACTGTATGTAGGTTATGCATTAATTATTGTTGGGCACATAAATTCATTTTGTCGTAATATGCGACTCTGTGTAAATAATAGAAACTGCCCTCGCTTCGCTTCGGAAGAACTAGTGCCACAAAAAGTAGTTATTGTGACATAACTGTAAGAAATGTATGGTCTGGAATATGTTTTGGTTCCCAAATGAAGTCAATCAGACACATGGATGTCGACTTCTGGCAAAGGAAATCTTTAACGGTTAATAAGATACGTACGAAGTTGTATTCATGCATAGAACTCCAATAGCTTATGTCAATCCACAGCGAAGCGTGACCGGG
Organism: Asbolis capucinus; assembly: GCA_018249125.1. NCBI lineage: Eukaryota > Metazoa > Arthropoda > Insecta > Lepidoptera > Hesperiidae > Asbolis > Asbolis capucinus. Next base: position 34,676 of record DWJZ01000169.1, read on the forward strand.
TGCAGCTAGTTGTCAGTAATGCATTTTTATGATAAACATGACCTGATACTACGTTCAGGATTGACGCCGTACGAGGGAACTCCTCAAGGGCTAACAATACAGTGACGAATTTTTGTGTATTTCTCTGTATCAGGGGTCTATAATTTTATTTAAATCTTGGGTTTTATAAATATTTTAATAAAACTTGTTTTTCACACGTTGGGTTACATTATCGATGTTTTTATACAGACCCTTAATGTTTTTGCAAATAGTTTATAGCCTGTGTCTTGTGTCGATCATGTACGATTCTAATGATAAAAGATTTTTTCAAATCGGCGCGGTAGTTTCAGAGCCTATTCCTCACAAACAAACAAATCTTTCCTCTTTATAATATAAGTATTGTATTTAAATAAAATTAATCAGTTAGCACCCTACTACACACTACTAAACATTGGTTCCTGCAGACAAACATATATTGCATGCACTATTACATATCATATATCCTGTAAGTGAACTATCAGGTTGGTAATTCACAAATTAATTTAGGGTAAAGTATGTTTCGTTCAATAAATTTACATTTAAAAGAACGTGACCGTAAGTTTTACATCAAAAATATGAATAACCTACTTGAAATAACAAAATATATGTGTTAATGTTAATATGCCAATATTGCGTAAAGTTGTAAAGTGTAATGTCGCGCTCGACGCCTCGCCTCCATGTACACTCATTCATTTTAATATTTTTTCCGTGATGTAAACAATGTCCGCGACCACTCATTACAGATTTCCTCATGCGATCACATTACACGGCGCCGCTACTCGACTCGCTTTAACTATTTGTTGTACAACGTACGTAAGTACGCTGTTAACATTGTCATAATCATTATTATAATGACACAAGTATCCCCAAATCAGGGCTTCAAGATTAACGTTTCACCGCGTTTGAACAGTGTAAATAAAAGTGTAGCCGTTAAAATAAGTGTCGTCGCAGATGAAACAACTAAATATTAATAAACATGAGAAGCTCTCTTAATAAAAACAACACGATCCGAGTGAAATGAGTGAAGTGAGGAGAGCCCTATCTATTCATGACAAATATAATTGAATGATTTATCGCGACGATCACGTTTCGCCGCCATGTGGACGCTCATGAATAAGTAATAATGTTCGGCCACGGTCGTTGTTTCAATTAGCGGTCGAGCGGCCCGCTGCCCTCCCGCCGCCGCACTCGCCGCACTCGCCGCACTCGCGACACTTGCCACACTCGCCACACTCTCGGACCGTCATAAAGACACAGATTAAATGTCTCTCTCCACTCGCACACTGAACACCCACTGAATCCGCACTTTACATCAACTAAACTCGGAGATTTACTATCTTGCTTTTATGTAGTCTGTAGGCTCGCTTTACACCTTTTATAATTTGCTCATGTTATGGTTTACCTGCGCGAAACATTTGGTTTGTGTTGTTTGTTTTAAGTGTTAGCAGCACGGCAGACAATTCCGCCAGGTTTAATTTATGCGTAGAACTCAATTGATAAATCAAAGTTTATAACACATTAATTGTAGACCAACTTTGACACAGTTTAAATAAATCGTTGAAACATAAATAAATACACGATCAATCACACATTAATGTAAATTTTGCGTTCGATAATGGCTTAGTAGAGTTCATAAATTATTGATCTAACGATCGGAAGCTTCTTTATAAATATATGTATTATTGAGTAATCAACGAAAATGTTGAATTAACTTGGAAATGGGCCAAGTTAGTAAATTAGTAAATAACGCGTGAAAGCAATTAAGTGTTTAACAGGATTGTGTAGATCCCGGCGAATACACGCTGGGGCTGAGCCCGCCGGCCCGCCGGCCCGCCAGCCAGCCCCCGCGAGCACGCGGCGTGGATTAAATTGATACGTGTGACTCCGCTTGACTCGTCTATCTATGTAAAGGGTCGGGAAGCAATCCCTTTTATTAGAATCTGAGACGTAATCGCGCGCGTATGTCTTATTGTGGGGCTCCGACCGTTGAGTACTTTTATTATGTCTCGGTGACTGCTTAAGACGCGGTTAACAATGTTCAGCTTTACGAGCCGCTACCCTCATATTGTTTTGACAGGAACACATGCACTGTAACGTATTAGACCGTCGCCTGCATGTGTGCGGCTATGCTGATGCATGTGTGCGGCCGTGTTTATGTCAATTTTTACGGCTCATTGACATTTTATTTCAAGTGAACGACAAACTGTTAAATCGAATTAGAACAGCAAACAGAACCGTGGCATCGCTTCTATTTCAAATATTGTTATGGAACCACGAGGGGACGGAGAAGAAGAGATCGGCCCATTAACCGACAAGCTATTCTCTATTTTATATTCTCTTGAAGTATATCGTCATACTCCCGTCGCTGTCACACTCACTTACCCGAGCTGTGCGTCTTTTGAACCCCAAAGTAAAATAGACGGGAAATGTGATAAATAGAGGAGTCTTTTTACTGTCGGATCCGACCACGTTACGTCTCGGCCCGCAGCGCGCCGCGCCGCCGCGCCGCACCGTCCGTATCGTAGTTGCCGCTCAATTTTGAACGAACTTATATAAAAGGTCTCCCGCTCCCCTCGCCAAATCAAATTAGAAGTAGCCGCTTCCCCCAATATATTTCTTTTTACTTCGTTTTTTTTGTTTCCATTATTACGGGCGCTTTAGGTTTACTGTGGAAACATTTTGTGTGTCGGTTAGTCAGTATAAAATCGTAAATATTTTAGTGAAATGTAATGTTTTGGTTATGGTAATGAATGCGTGCGTGTGGAGTATTGACTCTGTGATTGGTGTGCAGGGCATAACGCTGCTGCAGGACGCGGGCACGTCGGACGACAGCGGGCGCGCGTCGGAGCGGCTGACGGGCAGCTCGGTGGCGCCGCGGGACCCCGACTCCTCGCGGGACCGCCTCAGTGACGTACGTATTCAGATTACATATCGCTTTCAGTTTACATATCACAACGTCACATGCAAAAATTGATGACGAAGCCTGACTACCCGTTCTCAATTTTAATTTCTGTAAGTGAACTGGAGTTGTAAGAGAATGGCGTCGGAAATATTTTAATTTGCGTAATTTTTGAAATGATTTATCGTAAATAACACGATTGATATTATTGTTTCGTTTTGTTAAAATTTAAATAAAAGAAATATGTTCAATTGTTGCCTTATGCGAATAAGTGTGCCTTTATTTAAATTCATTTTTATGATGATATGTTTGTATAATTTTCTAATTAGATGGTTAAATAAATTTTCACGATATCGACTATAATAAGTGAGACGACAAATTGGCCAAATGTTGTCATTCTATACATGTTAGGTATTTTCCACACATTGTTACATTTGTTTTTATTACGTCATATTTGTTCGTGTCGAGAGCATGTTTACAAACAAATCGTCAATGTTGTGGTTGTGTCTGTTCTTTTAGTTTGTACATTTCTATTTATTATTTCGTTGCATTGTCTTCCCGTGTCTCTCGAGTACGTGTCGTAGTCAGGCGATGAGTGCCATCCAATACCATCGATGTCACCGTGCTGTCATAGTGGTGATGGGCACGCGCACGCGCTGCCGGTAATGAACATTGTAAGAGAGATACCGTCACATTACACTTGAGATGGATGAACATTTTTAATAGATATAAAGCTGAAGGTCCGGGCAGCGTGGTGGCGGCCGCGCGCGACCCGCTGCTGGGCACGTTCAGTGTAATGTATGCTAGAACAAGCTCGGACTATCAGATTGTTACGTTCGGCATCGCCCGACCGCCACCGCACCTAGCTGCGACTGGGCCCAATGTCGTCTATCACAGAGAATGGAGTATGAGCAATTGTTTATGTTGTCGCATTGTTCGGCCCTTCATACATAATAATATAAATGTGAGTGTGTGTGTGTGTTTGTATGTTTGTGGCGTATTTCACGTCGAAACGGTGCAACAAATTGACCTTTTTTTATTCGTTGATAGTCTAGGAGAAGGATGTGGGCTATTTTATATCTTTTTCTAACTCACCGCAAATATTGGTCCGGGGCCTGTCTTCAGTTTTCAAGGTATACAGATTTTTTGAAAGTTGAACATTGGTATACAGATTTTTTGTAACAAACGGAAAATTTATGCATGAAGACTTTGTGAAAATCTCCCGGAACCCTCTAAAAAGTGTATGGGACATTCCGCAGTTTGCAAGGTGGAAAGTTGAAATTTAGTATAGCTCCAGGGTTTAAATAAAACAATGTTAAAGACTGGCTCATATTATAATTGCGAAAGTTTCCGAGGATGGATGGTCGAGTGAATGAATGTATGGATGGATGTTTGTTACTTCGTCACGCATCAACTACTGAACGGATCCACGTGAAATATGACACAAAGATAGATTAGTGTGGTATAACACTAGGCTACAACGCGAGTGACCCTAGCGTGTTTATGATGTGTCTGTACCGTAGTGGGGCTAGTGTGGTAGTGAGTGACGAATGTGGCGATGTGTTGAGGGAGATGTAGAGGCAATCTGAGTGTCCCCGAGTCACTCCAGTCCACTCATGAGTTCGCTTTTTGTTCCTGCCTACAGGCCAGTAGCCGCTGTAGTTCCGGAAAAGGCTATATCGTAAGTAAAACCTTTGTTACTTGCCTCGCCCGCGCCCTCTCTCGGCTCGCCTGTGTGTTAACTCCGTCATTTAGCTACGTCATGCATGATTGCTGTTCTTTCGCTTTCGTTTTTCTTCTTTTTTTTCAGTTGAAGCTTTTAACTCTTTCTCTACTGCCATGTTGATAACATCCTAATGAATGTGATAATAACTAGAGCGGTTACGACAGCGTCTGGTGACGTCACGTAGTTGGTGTCGAAGTCACTTATATGATGTAACGATATCATGGCGCTCCTAACTATTGATTGATTGATAGTTGTTTGAAGAACAGGTGGACTTGAAAATAACGGGGCAATTACACTTGATATTAAAATGATGGTCGCTGGGTTTGTGTTTCTTTAATTATTACGAAATTTCTTACTTAAGGACAACATGCAATTAAATGTTATGTTCATACTTCATTAGCAAAATTTTATTTATAACACTTTTCTCGAAATTTCCGGTACGTACTTTTTCTGTATAATTTGTGTTAACACCGCACTTAATATAATAACAATGGAACTTCTCCCGCTGTAACCGGGACTGAGCAGGTATATTATCAGTAGCATAGTGACTGAGCCCGGTCCGTCGGCCGTGGACCGTCGGCCGGGGCGCACCGCCGCGCGCCGCTCGGTATGCGGCGCGCGTCGCCACTAAATCACGAGATTTGTCGAGGCGGCGCCGTAACATTACCTGCGCCCGCCCTGAATACTTCATGCTCTGTATTTATTTGAAATTGTAATACCAATCTCCGGCTGATCCCCCGGTGTTT